>JAOWBB010013707.1:0-39470 GCA_028565995.1 Ricinus marginatus
GTTTGAAATTTTCATAATCTTACTTTTATTTTTAATATTAATTCTTTTAATATAAAATTTAATAATTAAATTAATTTTAATTATTATTAATTAATAATTAAATTAATTATTTAATTAAAATAATTTAATTTTAATATTAATATTCACAATTTCAAATCTTACAATAACAATTATTAAATTTATTTTAACAACTGGTAAATAGTATGAATTATGGTATAAGTTGATGATTTATTTTTATTTCAAAGTACATCAAATAGTTTTTATATAATTGCAACTCATTACAGTTTTTATTTATTTTTGATTCATAAATAATATATAAAAATTGTAAATTTAAGTGAAGTTTCATTTATGAATCATATTTTACTTTTTGTTTGAAGATATGTTTTTTATTTTGTTTTAAATTTAATTTTACATATCTCTATTTATTGTATGTTACATAACTTTATGTTATTATATATTAATAATAAAATAGAGAATTTAAAATCAAGTACTTTTTGGAAGAAATTATATTAAATATATAAATATAATATCTGATACTTAGAATAAAAAAATAATTTTGAATTAAATATAATGAATTTAGTTACTATTATATATATATCAGTTAAACAAATATCCTAATGAACATTCATTTGATGTGTTTTACTGAATTTTTTTTATTTTATTTTACACAAACTATTTCAGGATCTGTTTTCAATTTTATGGTCTATATCTTTTATGTAAAAATTATGTGGTTATAATCACCATTCAGAAATAGTACAGTAACAATATTGTAACTGATTTTAATTTGTTTCAATATTTTCTTGTAGGTGTTTCATTGTAAATTAGTCATTAACTAATTATTTATAAATTTACATATTTATAATATATTTAATTTTATAAAGAATGATTTGAAATAAAAATTAGTGTAAATAGCATACTAATTACATGAATAAATATTTCAATATTTTAAATAAAAAGAATGAAAGTAACTGACTTAATTTTGTTTCAGCTAATAAATTGGGTGCCAAAAGATTTAAGACACCACATATTGAACCAATGCCCACCACAAGTTCTTATGCTGCTCCATTTAATCCTTACTCAACAGCAACTTCAATATCTGGCATGGAGCCAGTATATTCAAATTCAGATTCTCATTATGATTTGTATGAACCTTCAATTCCACCTCCAGGTAATTGGGGTTTAAGGATTTTGAGAAAATTGTGTAAATGTTATGTAAAAGCAATATAATTTTTTGAATTGCAGTTAGTACGTATGATTCAAATCTTAAATACGGCAGCGTTCAATCTGCGACCGATCCCGGGAGGCCCAAACCAGCAGACTTTTTAGTAAATCCCATAGTTAATGCAGCTGCTGCAACTTATGGGCAACAAATTATAGGCACTGGGAAAAATTATGTCGATAAAGAATTTGAAAAGTATGTGTCAGTTTCTAGGTTAAAGTACTACTTTGCAGTGGATACGGCTTATGTTTATAGAAAATTAGGATTAATATTTTTCCCTTTTGCTCACAAAGTAAGTGAATTGTTAATAATTTATTTTATGTCTACATTTAGAGAAGCATTTTAACGGTCTATTCCATCCAATGATTTTAGCAAAATCATAAAAAAATTTTCGTCCTAAGATTTTGCTTGAACTTTCGCATTTTGGCATCCATTTGTTCAAGATATCATTTAGGTTAGTTTTTGCGACGGCTTCATTATATTTAAAATATAGTATAAGAAAATATTTAATAATATTTAAAACTTTGAATAAATGATAACGATTAATCCAATAACTACTAGTCAGCGAAACTTCTCTAAAACGGCATAATTTATTTAAAAAATTAAATTTACTTTTTTTCTCTTGAACTCACTTTTGGATGCATAATCAAGAGGGAGAATAATATTGGAAGATTTTATGTAATACTTATTGCATAAATTTAATTTTATCACTGTCTCGTATTATGTCAGATTTGAAATATAAACTTATTTAAGATAAAATGTTATCAAATATTATATAGTAAAAACTTAAAATGTTTATTTTGTTTGAAAAAATACAAATTTAATTTTTTGGTAAAAGATTGAAAATTTTGTGGAATCAATAATTTTTTCAGCCTGAACTTAATAAACGAGTACGAATTTTAAAGCAGAATTATATTTTAATTTCGAATTTCAGGACTGGTCAGTAAAGTATGCTTCAAATGAGCCAGTACAACCGAGATATGAGATAAATGCTCCCGATTTATATATACCTACTATGGCATATTTGACGTATATTTTGGTGGCAGGATTAGCCTTAGGAACACAGGTAGTCATGTTCTTGTGGCCAATTTGTTTCCAACGGTCGCATATTAATAAACATTTTATGAATTTATTATATATAATTATAAATATTTTGATGATAATTTTCCAGAATCGTTTTACGCCAGAGGTACTCGGAATACAAGCGTCTTCTGCCTTGGCATGGACAATTCTGGAAATAATAGTTCACATGCTTTCTCTTTACGCATCAGCTATATCCACATCATTGACAACCATTGATATTTTGGCCTTTTCTGGTTATAAGTTCGTGGGAATTATTTTCGCTGTTTTAACCAGTTTGGTTTTCCACAAAGTCGGATATTACGTTTGTCTTTTATATTTTAGCGTTTCTTTGTCTTTTTTCTTGGTATGTATTATTTTTTATTTAAAAATTAGAAGAAACTGATGAACGTATTTGAATTTGAAAATTATATTTACTCAGTTCGAAATCACTCTAGATTTTGTAAGAATTTTTTTGCGAGTTTATTGTTATTATTCCGATGATGAAGAAATTAAGTAATACAACAATATAAGAATAGTCATTGTAGTTAGTTGTCATTATAATCTAAAAGATCAATAATGTTAGTTTAGGCAGACATTTTACTTAACTTGATTTGTTTTTTTTAAGATTCGAGCATTGAAAGTTAAAATTCTGCCTGTAAATACAACGCCTGGGGATCCATATTCTGTACAGCATCAATATACTGTAGGCGACAAAAGGCGACTTTACTTGCTATTATTCATGGCTGGAGTTCAGCCGTTTCTGATGTGGTGGATGTCATATCATTTAATTCCGACATCTAAGGCTCAAAGTCCATCATAATATAAGTGTAAATATTACTAATTTGTCATTTTTTTTATGTAATTTGAATTATTATTATTAAGATTCAAGCTTTCATTTTCATACAGTTAAATGAAATCGGAAAACCCTTTTTATACACTCCATCATTTTTTAAGCAGTTATTACTCAATTTTGTATTTTCTTAAACATAATAAATTACTTAGAGTCTAAAATCGTTGTCATTCTGCCTTGAATCATCCATTCTGATTGGCATTTTTTTATGAAATTCAATTTGTAATGTTTACTATATTCTGATAAAATTAAGGAAACATATATCAGAAATTTCTGATAATTTTTCATTTTGTCAGAATAATATAATTTCACTACAAATTAACATCATTATGTGACATCCTTCTATATTAAAATTAAAAATAAAAGTAATGTAAATATTTAAAATTGTGTTCTGATACTAATCAATATGATTTGCAATTTATATAAAAAATCGTTGATAACATGAAATTCTTTGACCATAAAATAACTTTGAAAATAAAAATTAAGGAATTTTTATTTTCAATTTTCAAATTCAATTGTATTTCTTTAGTGTATAATTTTATTCTGATATTAAATCAAAATAGTATTTATTGAAAATGAAATATAATTTATCAGTGCTGAATAAATTGCATGAAAAATTAAACTATAAACTTGATTTTCTATGCTAAATATTTTATTCTTCTATAATATTTATATGTGATATCTATATAATGCATAATTTTTTCGCTAATTAATTATTTAAATGTATTGTAATTTAATTTTATGTAAATTTTTTGATTTTTATTGTAGAGCTGCAATGTTGGTTTTCATAAGTACTGCATGAGCAATCTACGAAGTTTCCAGTACAATAAAAATGGATTTAAATGCAATTATTATTGAAATCTTTCAGAACTTCTGTCTGGCGATAATTATAACGCATTTTTCTGTGCTGAATTTTACATATCATTGTTTCTGCAGTTGCTAATTGTAGATCATGGAGTCTTATCAATGTCAAAAAAAGAGTGATTTAACTTCGTGACTTATAGAAAATTTACCATTCATAATATTCAGTAGCTTGAATAATAATAAAAATTAATTCTAATAATATATTTAACAATAAAGCCAAAAAATAATATTTTTGCGAAATTGAATGATGACGTCGCGTTGCAATAACTCACGAAGATGATATCTTAAATAAGTATAGTATTAATAACTTTGTCAAATGGCAAATTTAATGACTTAATAAAAAAATTTAAATTTAAATTAAAATTTTTTAAAAAATACTGAAATGTATATAGTTATGGAAAAGGGCGGATCCTTTTATATACAATTGGAAACAAGGATATCTATCAATGCAGTATTTCATTGATATTCAACTTCGCAATTGATAAGCCTTTAATTACAAATATTACCACCTTTGGCGTTGGTGTCGAAAGTACCGTTCACAGAATGAATTACTCCGTATGCTATATTTTCTTACGATTAATTGTTTTTTAATAGTTCATTTGTTGGAATTATGAATCAAACATATAATTTTATATTTATCATAGAAAAATTTTATATATTATGATTATAAATCCTTTTGCGAAGATTTAAATAAATCATTATGAATCGAAAACTTCCTTCGTTATTCGAATGTGAACGTCATTTCATATGCAAACGCATTTAATTTTCTTTTGTTTATTTCTTTCGTTTAGTGTCAATATGGCGGACAAGGGATATAAACCTCCGCCGATCGCGGTCGGAAAACCTGTGCCAATGAAATTATTTGCAACTTGGGAAGTTGACAGAACTCCTCCTAATTGTATACCCAGGTGCGATTGATAAGTATAAATATTTCTTCTAAAATAAAAAGCAACGGAATATTTTTATTGCTTACAGAGCTTGATTTTCAAAAAAGTTTAAAAAAGCGTCGGCCATATTTTTACTTTATGAATGATTTGCATACAAAACTCGAAAATAAATAGTTATAACACAAGGAAGTTGTTTTATTAATTATATTATTCAAGAAAAACCTTACATGTTTGATTATTAGAGATTGTTTTATTTGAGAAATGGAACTGCCTAATTCCCAAGTGTGGTTATTTCCAACCACAATTTCTTTCATATTTCATTGAATTATTAAAAAAAAACATATTTTCGATCAGTTATGTATGAAAAATAAAGTGTATGAAATTCATCTGAATAAATATTAGAATTTTTTTATATTAGTTTTTAAAATGTTTTAGAAAAAGGGCATGATTAATGAGTGAATCATCTTTCTGAAAACTTCTGTCCATAGTATAAATGTTGGAACATGTATGAAAGAGGTGATTGTGATAATTATAGTTGCTCTTTTAAGTGTATATCATTTAAGAAAAGGTTATGGGCATGGAAACCTGTAACTTTTTATGAATATTGGAAAATATGTGCTTTGCTTTCAAATGCAGGTATTTAAATATTAATTGCTGAATTGTTTAACATGAAAGAAAAAATTTTTTAATCTTGAAATGATTTATTTTGATAACTGAAGAATTTGCTTATAATTTTATTTTAAATAATGTAGAGATATTTAATTCACTTTGTCAGATATTAATTGTAAAATTATACATTTTATAATGAATCATTTTAAAAGATTATAAATTGAATGTGAATTATGATCAAATTTTCTAATTTAAATTTAAAAAAATGAATACTTTTGATTTATTTTCATTATTAGGTATATTAAAAGTTTTTTAAACTAATGAGAAAAATTGATTTCTTAAAATTATTTTTTTATTATAACATTTTTCCCTCAATTTTGAAATCAGTGATAAATAGGTCTGAGTTAAATAGTTCAGCTTCATAAATTTCATTTTTAATTGATCAGATTTTTAATAATTTCATTAATTGCCTGAATTTAGGTTTAAAAGTTATTAGTACTTATATGAAACTTTAAGAATTTTTATAAATTTATTGTCAGATGGAGATAGATCCTTAAATAAGATACTTCTATAACATAGATATTATAAGATTATTCTAGTTTTCTCTGTTTTATTTAGCAATCTTTAAATCAAGATTAAAGCTTTAAATGGAACAAGTTTTTGTTATCCTTTATATTTAAAATTTAAAACTTCAATGTTTTCAATATCAGTCATTGTGAAAGTTGAACTTTAATTCTTTCATCTGCAATAAGAATGTATTGAACAATGGAAAATGATTGATTATATGACAATCTTAATTCAAATTTTTATGTGAGGCCAAATATAATTAGATATACTGTAGTAGGTAATACTAATATATTTTATTGCATGTAACTTTCTGAGAAATAATTTAAATGAAGTAAAGAAAAAGTATTATTATTTCTATGGACTTTTCAATCTTCATGAAAATTTTGAAAACAAGTAAGATATATAATTATTATAATTTTAAACTAAATATGTTATGCTTAATCAATTATATATTTTGAATAAAATGGTATAATAAAATTCTTATCTAATTTGAAATATAATGAAATTTTTTAAATTGAATATAACATTAATAATTATTAATAAATAGTTGAATAAATCCATATAATAGGTTATTAAATTTAAATCAGTTTTTTTTTAATTTCATTATAAAGATTAAATTAATACAATTCTGCAAGTTATGTTACATCATGAATAATTGAACTAAGAATGAAATAAATATTCAATCAGTTAATCTTGATAATCCCATGTGGTTAAAAACTCGGATTTAAAAATTTTATGTAGGGGAAAAAGCAAAAAAATCATTACGGCAATGATAAACAACATGATTTGTGAAAATTTCAAAAAGATTCATTACCTTATTCATCTCAGTTATACAATTTATGTGAATAAATAAATAATACCATGTTGCTTTAAACTATAAAAAGTTTATCTTACATTCCGAACACGTATTATTTTTCCTCATCGTAATTTTCTTTCCTGTTGGCAGCAGATATTTTAAAATGTTTTTCTAAAGGGGATTGGTAATATATAATTATTTATTCGATTATATCTTTATTATTACATAGTAAATTAGAAAATTAGAGTGTGAAGTTGTGCATTGATTTTTGCAAAATATAGATGATTAACCTAAAAATTTTCAATAGAATATAACCACTTGGTTTCGCGTCGTGTAAAGATTCATGTAGTGTAATGCATCAAATTATTATTTTATATATATATAATTTTTCTTTCATCTTTACGAATGCTCAGTCTTTTTTCCATTCCTGAAAGTATTGATTGCCCTTTTATACGTTTTCTGATATATATATTTTCGTTTGTCATAACAAATGATTCAAAGTATTTAAAAATTTTGTTATTAATACCGTGCATGGTCTGAAGTTAATTTAATTTTTCAATCCGAGTTAAATGCTTGGTACGGATTTAAGACCTTGAAAGCGACATATGGTTACAGTACTTAAAGGAGAAACTCGTGTCACTTTTGAATTCTCAGGTTCACAATTATCTTATTCGAAATTTGAAAGAATCACGCATCTGATGGCGTTAATTTCTCGCACAAATATTTTAAAGTTCGCATATTTCTTTTTTATGGTTTTGAACAAAGGGGAAAAATTTGAAAATACGCAAAATGCCTGAGCAACGTTGCTAAAACTTTCGCACTCTTCGGCACGTATACGGATAATTTGCTTATGAACTTTTTTTGTCGCATTTTTGTTGTTAACATGGGGAAAAGATTATTTTTCGGAAAGTTGAAACTTTTTTAATTTGCCTTTCACACGATAAACATATGCATTAATCATGTATTAATTCAACCCAAGTATTTGTAACGCTTTTAACTTCCACCGAGGCGATTTAGCTCAGCTACTCCCGCAATACATAGTGTATCATTTGTTCGAGAGTATGTCTTAAGCCTTGATATTGCGGAATCGGAATTTAGTTCGATGCAAATCACGGAGATTGCGCTTGGGCATAATTTCGAATCCATTTCCACGTCATTTTCGGCGCCTCAAACCGAACGCCTTTTGACATTTAATGGCGTATATGATGAAATTTGCAAACAATGACTAAGATACATAAGCGGAACCGCAGGGAGAAAGAGGAGCCGAGGAAAAAGAATTAATGGGGTCCGGATCTCGTGATTCATAGTCTTGGACAATGTATCAGCGAGGATCCCACGCCTTATGCAGCCTCTAATTGAACGCTCAAGTTGGGTATACGCGAGTGAATCTCCATTGTTCCCCGTTAGTCAGGAGAATTTTTTTTTTTCATTCCCAGTGGCAGCAAATGGCAGTTTCTTTGGAGTATCATTAGCGAGGTCGAAATCGATAATAAACCAATTAAAATGAATCGACTGTTTATAAATTGATATATTTTTATGCCTAATGACTAAGTCTTCATGCACGTTAATTCATTTTTCTTTCTTTTCTTAAACGAATTTTGATAATGGAATTTCGCAATATGTAAGAAATGAATTTCATATCGTCAATTTAAAAAACTTATATTGAAACGAAATTTTTTAAGATGGAAAATGAATCTGATGCATCCGCGAATTGAGTGAAAATTTTCTTTTTTTCTCGTTTTTCGCAAAAAAAAAATTTATCATAATTCAATTTCACACAAGGAGACGAAGCGTTTCGCTTAAATTCTATTCCCACTTCAAAATTGAAATTGCCCATAAGGACAACATCCCATTTTGCCTTATTGATATCTACTCATATATGCCCAAAATTCAAAAATTGGTATTTACCACTTGTGATAGATTCAATCTTTTTTCATAAATTTCTAGAAATATTCCGCATGTACAATGCATAAACACAAATATTTGACATGTTTTCGAATAAATTTTTATTCATAATTCACTCATGTCTTGGTGATGCAAAGTAATTTCTATTATTCAAAGGTGTTATTGGAATGCTAATCAATTACGTTTTATATAAAATAATTTTCACTTTCCTAAAACTTAAAGAAAATTCGCGATTTTATATTGATTATCTAAAATTGCGACTATTTTTAATAATTATTTGCAATATTAAACTGAGGTTCAAATCATAAAAGTGGAATTTTTTGGATTAATTTCATAACTTGTGTGATTCAGCATTGAACAGACCTACAAAGTTACTTTGAATTGCTTTCAAGAATTAAAAGAAAAGGCTTTTGCAATGTCACAATCAAAGCTTTTAGTTGTTTGTTTATAGACGATGTATCATTAGTTTCTTCTAACGAAGAAAAGTTGAAAGAAATCTTTACGTCGAATAACGCAAAAATAAAAAAATTGGATGTATCCCGTAAAAAGAACTATTTCTGTTCATACACTGACCTTTTTATATACATTTTTGAAGTAGAGCCAGATTAGAATATATCTCAATGGGAAGGGAAATCCTTCAATATTTCTTTTGTCATTAGATTCAAAGCAAGTCGAAAAAAGAATTTCATATTGCATTTTACTCTCAATGAGCCATTAAAATTAATTAACATCAAAGTATGGTTAGAGCCCTGCACTATTTTATTCCTCAATGTAAGAAGTGGGGGAAAAAAATCTAAAATGTAATTGCAATTCAAATAACGGCTAACATAATATTGCAATGCCCTATTTCATTGCATGATATAAATCAGTAAATTTCAAATTATACAGAAATATAACGAAAATTTCAGATTCATTAATGGAACAGTTTTAAAAATGTCATAAAATAGAGATTTTGATAGGGATAATATATCACTGCATTAAAAGCGATAGATGAAAAAAATATAAACTATGCATTAAAAATAACATCGAAACAGAGATTAGCGAATTATATGATGACAAGAAAATTGCATGCAAATATGTATAATACAGGATTTTGATTGAGTCGGTTTTAATATATTATGTAAAACAATAATTTAATTAATTCGTATGAAAATATATTCGGCAGTTGTTATTGTTATAAGTAATTCGATAGTGTTTAAAAGCAATTTTAAAAATTGAAAACATTCTAATAAAGTAAATTTGAAATAGTAATGTGGAATTATTTTACTTAAAAGGAAAAGAATGAACATTTTTATATGAGAATCCAATGAAGTATAATTTTAAAATTATATTTTATATATATTTATGTATATATTGTATATATATATATACACATATTTTATAATTTTCTAAAATTCTGCTTCATTGGATTTTCATATAAAAATTTTCAATCTTTTGTAATGTATATAAAGTATTAGCATGATCATCCAAATGGTTTCTTAAATTTGCTCAATATCATTTGTTTAAGCTAAATAACCCCCGACTCATTTAGAGAATTATTTAAAAGAGGCAATTTATCAGTAAAATATTTCATGCACAACATTGTGCGATACGAAATTTAACATAACCTAATTTTTTTATTTACGTCATATTATGTATCCAATCTATATATTGTGCTTTGACTGGTCTACAAGATTAAGACTTCCTTTAACCATTATTATATTTGAGCATAAACATGTAAATGTTTTTCTTCTTCTTCGAATCTTGAATAAAAACCCTGGTTTAAGTTATATCCTTGTTGCTTTTTTCAAGTTATATAAAATATTGGTGGGCACGCATGAGCCATACTGTTTCTCAATGACCAGTACTGCATTTCAAAAAATTTCACTAGTTTCATGAAAATTTAAATAAAAAAATGGATTTTGTCCTTACTCCTTTTTTTTCGAAAATCTTTATAATTATATAAAAGTAAACAGCAGTGTAGACATCTGGTTTTAAAAATAGTCCGATAAAATTGGGATGATGTAAAAGGGAAGGCTTAAACCGAGGAGGCCCAATTATATCTTTGCATCTTTTAAATAAGTAGATTAATTAATTTCTGTTATATTGCAAAAGTTATACCATTTATCTAAATATCTTGATTAAAAACTGTTACAGTTAAATGCTTTTTAAGAGATACAATATATATGTATTAGTAAGAGTTTTTTAAATTGATGTTTTTAGTTGTCCAATACAATATTTAGCAGTTAAGAAGAGTTCAGAAAATTTTTTAAATCATAATTTCATAAATTTTGAAATATTTTCTCTTTATATAATATGCTTATTTGATGTTTTTGAATCATATGGAGTTGATTTCTTTCAACTTTTTTCCATATTCTTAGATTTAATTTTATATGTAATTCTATGTAAAGTGAGAAGGCAATTTTTGTTATTCTGTTAAATTACGTAAGCGCATATCATTGTTCTGATAAGAGTATAGGCTAGTAATATAAACAATGTGCACACATTATGGTTAATTGCATACCTTTCATTCTCTGAGGTTTTAAGTCATCTAATTTTCGGCATTAAAACTTTTTCTGTCATGTTTTATATTTATTGAATTTAAAATTTTTAAGTAACCAAAAAATCGACGATCCTAAGTTGACCTTTTAAAATACGTTTTTGATGATTCAGCTATTATGTCTTCCATTATGTTCTTTCATCTTCTATTATGGCGATAATATGACCAATTGTTAGTAATGATTATTAATCTAAATTAGTTTTCCCGACGTGACCCACCACATCATGAACATCTATAAATTTTTTAATGCATTAATGTTAATGGTTTTCAGATTTTATGTATTATATTTTATGGAAATTCAGTTAAAAAATAAATTTTTATTACAAAATTTTTATATGCTATGTTTATATGCTCATTTTTATGGTTTTTTTATAAAAGCAAAAATTAAGTTTTGCTTTTCTTTTGATTTTAATACTGGATATGTGTTGCTAATTGATGTATTAGTAACATTTGTGAAGAAAGTGTGAATGCAAGTCCTTTTTTTATCACGTTTGAGAGAAAATATTTAGTCATGAATTTATTTATTTTAAATTGCATTACTTACAAAAAAGTTCTTGCTTCTTGGCATGAAGATTTTAATTTTTTTTATTATCCATAACGTAGATAATATTATTGTTTAAGGATTTTTTAGTTTTTATTATTATTTCTTAATTCATTTTGTTTTTTTATTGAATAAGACTTATGTGTTTGTTTTTGAGGAATGATTATAGTGATCAAACCAGCAGGAAAAATCTTTATCTGTACGCCTTCATTTACTGATCTGTACGCCCTTGTACACAATCTGTACGCCTTTCATTTTTCATGATTTTAATATTTCAAAGCTGAAAAATTTTAAAGTATTTGATATTAAATTTAAGTATATTTGGTATTTAAATTTAAAAATTAATAAATTATAAAAATATGGCTTTGGTATGCAAAGGCTTCAAAAACAAAACTAAAGAATGATGAAAAATAATTTTGAGCATAATACTATGAATGTTGTACGTGTTGGATTAGTTTTATAATAAACATTTTGCGTGAACTTATTTATTTCTTAAAAATAAAAGTAAATTAAGAGTAAAGTTTATGAAACAAACTGAATTTTAATTTTTTTATTTATATTGGAAAAGGCCTGAAGGTTTAATTTATTAGAGTTTTCAGAATTTTTGGGTAAAAATTACGGTAAAGGAAAGAAATAAAAATTTAAAGAATGAGTTTAAAAACTAAAGAAAATCTCCCACTTAGTATTATATTCCTCATGAATAACAATCTCAGTTAATGTCACTTTTGAATATCGTTAATGCTCTTCAACTTTAAGTCTTTTAATGTAAAATTGAAATAATTTAAATTCCAATCTTTCAATTGTGACTTTTTAGTTCTTTTATTTAATCATTTTCATTACAAGAATCTTCCTTTTTTTAAATTTCTTCTGTTAAAACCTAATTTTTAGGAAAATGATTTTAAATTAATTTAATTTAATCCAACATCATTTATAAATATTTATACATACATAATATTTATATGTATTATATTTAAGGTTTATACTTATTTCGAAAATTTAATCTATATTTATTATTTGTTTGTAATAACCAGACCTTTCGCGTTCGATGAGAAATATTACTTATGAAATAATTGGTATTAATGTTTTTTTTATGAAATATTGGTTGTTAAAAAAAAATGAAAAATTTGTTTTACAATACTTAAAAATTGTAATAAAAGCATTGAATGATTATTACTTTACAAATGATTCTTTTTAACGAAAAATATATAATGCAACATTCAAATATGCATTACTTACATATGATGTTAATTTTATTGTTGTTGTTTTAATTATTATTTTATAATTCTCCGCAAGAAATTAACTATTAATTTAGTGAAAGGCACATTTTAATGTATATTTGAAAACAAGTTAAAAATAAATATTCAAAGTTACTTATTAATATGAAAATTTTTTGTGATAGATCTGAAAAAGGACGGAGGTTTAAATAGCAGAATGTATTTTCGTGCACTCATATACGCGCGAAACGAAATTATGCTTGAGCGTGTTTCCGTGGTGTAGTGGTTATCACATCCGCCTAACACGCGGAAGGTCCCCGGTTCGATCCCGGGCGGAAACAATTTTTTTTTTTTTTTTTTTTACTAATTTTTACATAGAATTAATTTAATATTGAAAGTTGTTAAACATAATTTTTTATTAGTACCAAAATATAAACTGATTAATTTATCAATTCTGTATAAAAGTATATAATTTTTTAGATTATGTAATATTACTAGATGAAATTGTGATAGATTTGTTTTTATTTTCTAAATTTGCGATGCAGTTATCACATTTCCATGTAATTTATTATTCATGAAATAGTTACCTTAAACGCTTTTATATTAATTTTATTTTTTATTTGCTCGTAAAAAATCTGAAAAACCAATTTCACAATAAAATCATGATTTGAAATCCAGTCCGATGGAAAAGACACGAAACTTACATGTTTCATGTAATATCATAAACATTACTAATTCGGATATTCATATGTCTTAATTAACAATAAATATTAAAGAAAAACTGACTTTAATCACGTCTCATAGTAATTAAACAACAGAACTTAATTAAGAATAATTCATAATAATTAAGATAATTTTTTGTTGTTTTTAATAATTAATCTTAAAAATATTGCTACGTATAAAGTTGGAATTGCTTTTGAAATGTGTATTGTTAATATTATTTTATTTCCAGGTTATGTTCCTTGACACTTTCAAGACTAGTAGTGTTGAGACCTTTGGGAGCCGAACTCTCTGCCGTCACACTTGCAGTGAAAATGCAGAGTTCAAAGAGAATTTTACGCTCAAATGAAATGACCTTACCCATAAATGGACTTCTAGACACAGAGTTGGATCTTCATTTTGCTCTGCAGTATCCGCATTTTTTGAAAAGGGACGGAAACAAACTTCATGTTATGCTACAGAGGCGGAAACGCTACAAGAACCGAACGATTCTTGGATTCAAGACATTGGCAGAGGGCGTTGTAAATATGTCTTTGGTAAGATTGAATGTGACTTCAAATTTCTGGACTGCAGCTCTTCGATGCGATGGAAAAAAAATTAATAATTCGTTACGATTTTCAGGTGCTTCAGAAGCAAATGGACATCGAACTCGATTTGCTGAGCGAAGGAAAAGAGGGCAAAGGTGGCGGTTTGGCTGCAAGGGTTACGGTGAACTCTCTTTGCAGCCAACCAGTTGATCAAAAGCATTTGTTCGGCGACACCTCGGATCGAGTTGCTGACTTTTCGGATGAAGACGAAGAATTTGCTAGCAGTCAGGACGAAGGAGAAGGCGAAGTGGAAGGAAGTGATTCTGAGCCCATGTTAGATGATTCCGGAAGGAGAGTTCGAAAGACACAGAGAGTTAAAATGCCTACAAATGCCAGGGTACGTTAAATTTACTCACTACCTCTTGCCTCTTTGAAGAAAGGAATTTAAATGATTTGTAAAATAATATGTTTTAAAAAGTGCAAACACAAGGTTTTCAATATGATTAGTTCAAAGAAAATAATAAAAAATATATCTACACACTTTCAAATATAAAGATAACATAATTATTTCTCACAGACATGGAATATGGTTTCTTATTTTCACATAAGAAAATTTTCAATTTTTAATATCTTTTTAAAGTTTTTTTAAATTTTTTTTAAGCAACGAAATTTGAAACAGAAATTTATCGCCTTGCTCAAGCGGTTTCGGCAGACCGAAGGATTAGGAACAGACCAGGAAGAAATGGACAGGAAATTGTCAGGTGGCGATATGGATCCAACGGAAATAGAGGATTTCTTCGAGGAACTCGAAGATTTGTCCGAATCAGGACCGGAAATGGACACGATGAGCATATCCTCGACACCAAAGCCCAGCTTAAGGCCTTTTTTTTCCTCAAGCAGATCTCTTTTGCATGATAATCTAAATGCGCCAGGTTTGTATATTAATTTTTACGTTGAATGTTTGTATGTGTTCAGAATGTTTAGTAGTGATTAGTAAAAGCGTCAGTTCTCAGTGCTTTGATGTCATTTTCTATTCTTCATTATTTTAATATATAATAGATGCGAATGTATTCGTTTTAAAAATATAACAATCCTTTAGTAAATTTCGTTAGATTTTTTATTCACTCAGAGTATTGATCAAATAGATTTATTTCAAAGTTCAAAGAAAAAAATTATACGCAAGTAACAGAAATGAAGAGTTATTAATTTAAATTTTGTCGTAAAGATTGAATTTATATTTCAAAATTCAATAATTGCCCTATTTCCAGATTAGTTTTTTTTAGTCATAACCAAAAAATGTATGCGTTAACTATCATTTTTGAATTTTTTCAATTTCCTATAGTAATTATTTTCTATAGTACACTGAGTACTATAGTTAATATTATTAGGGTCATTTGAAGTTGAAAGATTTTTAATACGATATTGTCTTACTCTAATAATAATCAATAAAACTTGATTGATCATATAGAAAAACAAGAGAGATTAATGTAAAATGGAGATCCTGAAAAAAACGGGAAGACATTTTATTTGTCTGAAATTAGATCAAAACTTTTTAATCGTCTCAGGCCAGATATAATTTCATTGTAATACTTTGCAATCATGTTGGAATTATGCTTTAATAATTTTGTTTTTGAGCATCATCAATATTCTCTCTAAAATAAGGACAATTCTAAAAACAATGTAACAAGTTGAATTCATCAGATTTTTGATTGATGAAGAGTCTGTCATATTTCCTTGTTTCACTAGAATATTCATGATTTTTAAATGGCATTTCTTTTAATTTAAATGTTAAATAGTTCGTTATTTAGAAAGAGTTTCTCTGATTGTTAAGTCTGTAAAAATAATAATGGTGCTCTGCATTAAAGGAATCGAATACATGACGAATGTATAAATGAATTATGTGCAAAAGTGGCATTTATCAAATAAGGAAAAGGATTGTATGGTTGGTAGGTTGTATTGTTTGATAGCCCTAGTAATAAGTGATTTATGCAAAAAAAATTTTTTTATGTAGTTGTATAACTTTAAATTAGTTTATAAAAAATATTTATAGATTAAAAAAAATGATTTTTCATTTTTTAAAACTTTTGTTTAAAAATTTTTGGAAATTAACTTATTTCATTTTTGAATTCTTTCAAGATTCAAAATAATTTTGTTTAGCTATTTTCACAAATTTGAAATTCAAAATTAACTTTTTATAATTTTTTCATACTTCAACATCTTTAAATTTTTTTAATATTTACTCAGTCCTAAAATCCTAAAATCTTTGAAAATATTAATTTGTCATATATTATTATAAAAAAAATATTTATTATCTTAATCACATACATTATTATATTTTTTTTTTAATTCAAACTTTTCCACTGAAAGTGAAAATGCTAAATCATTTTTTTTCCGAAGAATGAAATGCAAAAGAAGTATGAATATAAATAGCTTTAACATAAAATTCTGATTTTCAGTTTGACTTTTAAAATTTTTTGCATTAGTTTTGTTTTGTTACTGCTTAAATTTTTAAGTTTTCTTTTTATTTTCAAAATTTTTTAATTCAGGTATCCGTGGAGAAAGAGTTAATTGGGATTCAGAAGCCAACGGAACAGGTACAAAATATATTCAGTATCTCTTTTTTTTAGCTCTATTTTTTTCCCGTACTTTCTATGATATTACTGCTCCTAAACACCTGATACTTATCCATATTTTTTTTCAATTAATTTTATCCTGTGGGCATTTAAATTTATCTTTAAAAAAGGATTAAATTAGTCCTCCTGTAAGGCTTTTCAAAATGTTAATAGCTTTTAAAAGTTAATTTAGTTATAAAAAAAATTAAATTTGCTCATGCTTCACTTCTTTTGTCTTAAATATATATATATATATATATATAATGCATGTTCTTTTCTGCATGAAGGGCCCAGAACATTGTAAATATAATACAAAATCTTACAATTTTTTTAGCTTAAACATCTGAGTTCATGGTAATAGACTGAATTATTTGAAATAATATTAAATTTTTAATTAATTTTATGTAGATTGCTCGTTTGTTTTATATAGCACCATTTTATATTTAATTTTAAGCTTCGTAGAAAGAGAATACATCATTTTATTTACGCTAAATTTTTCTTAATTATATACAGATATTGGTCTTGACTGATTTGGATTATTTATACATTTTTCAAATATTTACCATTTATAATATTTATTAAAATATTTTTAGTAAAGTGAATTTTTAAATCCATGCTTTCTAATTTTTCCTGCATCAAACTTATAGGTTTGTAATAATTATCGAATTTGCCTCTCATTATGTCTAATTTTGCAAATCAATATTTATTTATATATATATATATATGTAAAACAGCAGGTATTTATATGTCTGCTGTTATCGTATATAACATATTGTTTTAATTTCTTATATTAAAATGCAAAAGCTGATTTTATAAAAATGGTTATCCGATGAAGTGAAAAAGGTCAAAGATAAATTTATAAAATGTATACAGATAACAGAGATAATTTGCTTCTTACATGATTTTTGCAGATAAAATGCAAGATAGATTGAGCGATGAAAGCTCAAAAGGAGGCAGAGGAGATTCAGACTCTCATCCAGAAGTTTGGACTGATCAAGACGCCAGTGATCCCCAGCCATCTTCGCCACCAAAGGATAAGGAAAATGATAGGAAGTCAAGACTGTTTCAGAGAGATAGATCGGTGGGAAAACCGAAAAAGTCTTTAAGCGAACACCGAACTTTGACTGCTCCATCGTTATTACTGGATAATACCACAAATGAGGTATTATTGATGCTTATTTTGTTGATTTTGATTGCCAAATGTTTTTGCGAAGAAAAATTTAAGGGATCTTCTTTGTGTTTTATTCCGTGCCCTTATGTTTACAATTTAAATTCTATACAAAATTTTAATATCCGTCATTACCCTAAATTATTGTGCGACACATCGTATTATTATTATTATTATTATTATTATTATTATTATTATTATTATTTATATAACTCTTGGGGTCAAAGCAAAGGTAAACAAAAGTGGTAACAATTATTTATTAAATAAAGGATTTAATAAAAATATTATTTGCTTTAACAAAATTTAAGATATTTCATTGAGTTATCCTATATGTCTTTCAGTCGAGAAAATTATTTCTGGATCAAATATCTAGAGTTTTGGGTGCAGATGACTCACTGCCAGATCATCTACTAGTAGTTTCTTCAGTAGAATCTCATGGATTACTTTTGGTGAATCGCCTTCAGGAAAGACATTTAAAAGTTCTTCCAGTCACCTCCTCAAGTGATATTCGTTCTACTTTGTCTTGTCTAGTCAGCAAATTACAGAAATTGTAAGTTGCATTCAAATTGTTTGTTTAGGTTTAAGTTTACTTTTTTTTTAGGTTAGATTTCTTATTTGTTTTCAGTTGCCATTCTAGTGCTAAACCTCCAAATACAATTAAAGTTATGGCTGTGGGAAGCGATGGTTTTGTCAACAATATACTTAGGCAATATGTCGAACAATTATCATTGAAACCTCCTGAGTGGCAAAACTATATTAAATTTCTTATTGTTCCCTTCGGTAAGAACATCAACTAATTGTATGAACATAAAAATTTCTTATCTTCTAATAGATTAATTATGCGTTATTTAACAAATATTATTATTTTACAATTTTTCTTAAAGAGGATTGAATTCAAACATATTATTCTGATATATGTGTTAAATTTTAACTAAATATTTATTTCTGTTTAAATTTATAGCTTAGGTAAAAAATTAACTTTATTAGTATTAAAATGAATAGTAAATTAAATTCAAGAGAAAAATACCTCTAACCATTTGTAGTGCCAATGTTAATTAAATTTTTTAATTTCAGACATTCAAATTTAAACTTAAAAATTTTTTTATCTCCAAGTATATTGCTATTTATTGTATTTTTCAGGTTCTAACTCTATTTCAAGATATTTGTCCAGTGTCGATAGTATCTATGGCGCTTGTTTTAACAGTGATAATTGGAGAGATGGCACTGAACGTGAAATAAATGAAACTGTTAATAGAATAGGACTGTATTTAAATAATGGAACTGCTACACTTTTACTACCAGTTGCAGAAGCGATGCTCACATATAAGGACAAAAGGTGCTTTATTTATGTAAATAGCATGTCAAAAAAAATTATTAAAATATTTTCATTGCATTATTTTTCTTTTAATTTATTTCAGTTCTGATGAAGAGTCCTCTCAAATTTTTGTTCCTTTCATGAACGATGTTCGAATTGGATCATCGGAAAATGCTTCTACCACTTCAGTAGATTTGGATGATTCACCGGCAGTTCTCGGCAGTTCGCCACCTAAAATTACACCACCCTCGTCTCCCAATGTAAATTCAGTCAATATTTCAAGTCAGCCAAGGTAATAGATGTAGTTAAATATTCAACCAAGTGCAAAACCTTAAATAATTGTAGCACCCTCCACCCTGCTATTATAAAGAAAAATTTTATATTGTTTTCAGAGAACCTAATCTAGTCGAACCTTTAGAACTTCAGGTAGATTACTGGACCTACGGAAAGACTTTTGAAACAAAAGACAATGTGAAAGGGAAAGATCCTAATAAATCAACTCTGAAAACCACATTTAAGGCTTTACAAATACAACGATTGCCACTTCATGGTGAGCAACCGGGTTCTTGTTTCATAATGAATTATGCCACCAAAGAGAAGAAACAAAAAAGTAATTATACTTGATTTATTAACATATTATTTTTATTAAATATATAAGCAAAATATATAAATTTATGATTAAAGATTATAATTTCGAACAATTTTTAATCAGGATATTTTATTTTATTCTTCATAAACTTTAATCGTTAATTAAGTATTACTAGTTTCATTATTAATTTTGTAATATGCATAGTGTTGTAATAGAAATTATTTTTAAAGGGTGACTGAAATAAATTAACGGATCTATGTTGCGATTTCTCAAATTATTAATTATTGTAATTATTAACTGAAACGCTCCAAAATATTTCATTTTCAGTACATTTCAATAATATTCATACAGAATATCCAATATAATTTATTATTATGTTAATTTATAAAATTAATAAAATCATTCACTTATCTGATATAAAATTAATGTCGTTTACCTTCATTCGATTCACTTTTTTTGATCTTAATGAATGTTTCTTTTATCTTATTAGAAATTTCGTGCTAATAAACATTTTATATAAATTGCTTTATCATAAGTCATTTTGTTGTTTATTTTTTTTTCAGTTATGAGACTTGGAAAGAAAAAAGAAAAAGAAAAAGAAACTGAAAATAAGAGTCAACAAGTGGAAGGAATAACAAGACTCATATGTTCTGCCAAAACCCATACATTACCATTAAAAGGTAAAAAATGAAAATTTTTACCCGATACTATATTCTTGCCAAAATGACATTTTTTGCTTTTTCCTGCAAAAATTTTTTTGTGAATATTATAATATCCTAGTTGCTAAATTCTGCACTAGAAATTTTTAATAATAAATTATTATTATTATTGTTGTTGTTGTTGTTTTCAGTAAGCATTGATGGAATCGAATGGACTGGGGTAAAATTTTTTCAGCTATCGGCTCAATGGCAAACCCACGTCAAGACATTCCCGGTAGCGCTTTTTGCACAGCATTCTTCATAGTCAAATGATTTTGCCAAGTAATGAAATTTAAAAGAGGAATAAACAGATCATTTAATACTAACCGACAAAAGGACAGTATTATTATCATTAAGTAATATTAATTTTGCAAAGTCTAAGAAATTTTACAGCTAACAGGTATCAAATGTAAATGGTTCTAGAACATTAATTACTCACTGAAATTTGTACCAAGTTTTTTTATGGCCAGCCACATTGACTTTGAAATTGGCTCTAATTCGTTAACGGATTTCAGGAAATATATTTTGCTAAATTGATGAAGAATTTCTCGACAGAAAGTGAGAATCCTTTTTCAAAGTCGAAAATTTGTCTTTCATTGTAATATAAATTAGATTTTGTAACAAACATAGGTTGGTAAAGCCAGTCTGATATTATTTAAATAAGTGAAAGTCGAAACAAGGCTGCAAGAAAATTATTTTTATAGACTATCTTCGTGAATGCATTTAAAATAGATTATTTATTCAGAATGTACTTCCTAAGAACCAAAAGTTTCTTAATTTAAAAGTCATTGTATAGTAGTTTCTTTCAAAGTTTGAATAAAAATTTATAAAAATTAATTTCCAAATTTTAACAAAATTAATTTACTTGATTTTAATTTATTTTAAATTATGTGAAAAGTGCCCTAAAAAGATAAATAAAATTTATAAAAAATTACATAATTTATATCGAACAAAAAACAGCTCTTTTATTTAAATGAAAAAAATTAAATTCAAGAAAAGTATATTGGCTTTTCAGCAGTTTTTTAAATTGGATTTTACGTAACTCAAGAGGAAAATAATTTTTTTTCGGTAAAATTTTATTCATAAACATAAATCTATTTACGTCATCAAAGCTCAATTTTTTTTAATAATTTAATTATAGATTTTCATTTTCCTCTTTCTGTTATAATAAATTTATTGGTAATGATTTTATTCATAACTAACATCCAATCTTCTTTTCATCACAGTCTGAAAATAATCAGTTTCTTCGAATGATGAAATTTATTAATTTTTTAAATATTTCAAATCATCTCCTTAATTGCCTTTTTGATTTCATGCATTATCATTTATAGTATCTTAGCCAAATTTTTTTCTTACTATCAACTCTTAAGCCGCAGAAATATTTGACATTCCGTCCAGAATATATTGTTTTATAGCCTTTCAGAACTTTTCGACGTTTCTTGTAGAAGAAATGTTTTGAACCCTTTTTTAATTATACATATATACCTTAAGCTTTTGAAAAAGAGGAAAGTATTAATATCGGTGTATATTTTTTTTACACACTATTAATAACAAAAATGTTTTGTATTCCTTTCAATTCGATTATTTGAGTTTAATATTAATAAAATATAAAATTATATTTTATTCAAGTCCAGGTTATGATTAATAAACATAATTGGTTAGAAACAATTTTCTGAAATCACATTTTTGATTAATGATACATGACGAAGTTTATATCCATCTAATAGTAACAAAATGTTTTTTAATTTGACATAAAGTATCAAGGGATGATATGAAATTGTGAGATTTTTAAATCTTTTTATTTTCGTTTTAACGTATCTATTACATTAACTAAAAATGTCTCTTTACCGGTAACAAATTTAGATAAGTTTTTTAGTATTAACGCACATACTTATAAACATATATTTTTTTAAATTCAATGCATTATATAACAATAAACATAATTAATTTTTAAAAAAAAAATATAGATTTACAATTGTCCAGAAAGTTAAAAATTAAGGAAGATCTAGTTAAATTTTATATTTTTAAATAGTTTTAAGATAACGAGTTTTATAAGTTACCGAATAAACAATAGAATTGCACAAAATATTTGTCTGATACGTAATATGTATTTTATTTAAAAATAAAATTTAAAAAAATTGTTCCTTAGTTGCATCACACGCAATTAATTGTCATTCAAATAAAAATTATTGGTTCGATTCGAATATAAGACAATTAATTTATAATTTGTAGTTATTTTGTTCATGATTAGGATGCGTATATGAATTTTAAGATTTTCTGGCTATACTCTAAGCTAATTTTTAATACGATGCTTTCCCAGGAAAATAATTTTTTATTAAAAAAGTTCATCAATTTTATTAAAATTTGTTATTCCGACCTTTAAAAAATATTAATATTTTCAAAATCAGTTTTTAAATTTTCTCTTTTACTTTCTGGATGGTGTAAAATTGTAAAAACATGCTTATGTAATTACATAAACACATAAAGGTTTATTTTAAAAAATGTGATATAACAATAATTATTATAAGGGAATTTTTTAACAGCTCTTGATATAAAGTTTTTTCCAGCGCTACAATTACCACTAATGTCAAAAGTCGTTTATATATTCGCACATAGGATGGTTTTTTAATTTTTAGTTTTAAATTTATTTCAAGAATGCTTTAATATAATTTTTTTGAAAACCATTCTTTTTATTTAATATCTTTTATATAGAAATTAAAAATTTGTGAAATGAAAATGGTTTTCGCAAAATTCAGAATCTGATAAAATCTTGCAGTTATTATTTTAAATTAATAATATTAAAAAACTTGAATTGTTTTCTGAGTTGAAATATTAATTAAAAATTATTTTTCTTTCGTGTTAAAACATAATGTTGTACAAAATCTCTTCCGGTTGACAGAAAAAGATTCCATTTTTACATATAATTAATAAATTTGGGTCTCAATCAACTGTTAGTTAACTTGTACTTTGAGATTCAGAAATTTGCTGAATTTTGAACAATTCTTTTTTATATTATCTTGATTAATTATTTAACAATTGCAAAATACATAACATTTATACATTAGCAAAATAAATTATTCTTTCTTGAAACTTCTCGAAACTTATTTTTGTATAAGTTGGCGTGAATCTATGATAATGCAGGATCTGTTCGTGTAATACAATTTGGGTAAAAAATTTTATTTTGATGCTATAAGTAATTAATTTTTTTCATAGTTTTTCAAAAAAATCTTTATAAAGAACCTAGCCAGTATTACAATATTTTCATCAAAAATTAAAGAAAAATTTTTCATATTGTATTAGGTATCATTTCATTTATTAATCAAATATATTAATTTTAATCATGTACGATATTAAAAAACCTTCGACTAAAGAAGTATAATGAATTTTTATGTGCAAATAGATAGATAATTGTACAAGAAAAGTTTCTCATCTAAATTTTTATATAGATATATATAAAATGTAAAGCTGGATTCTAACATAAAGCAATATTATTTTCGCTCTGTTTTCTTTGCATTTTTCTTTTTCTCAATTATTTTTATACTTAAATTTTTTTTTATACTTAGCTTAATATTTCTCAGGAATAATTGAAAAATGAATAATAAACAAATGCACTTTTACCCAAATTGTATTCTTTTAGAATCAGACTTTTCTTTATTACGTTAAACTATTCGCAGATTCATATATATATATACAAACATATATATATGTGTGTCTACGATAGAATTTAACTTTCGGAATGAAATTGAAGAAATAATATAGTGAGATTGTAACTGTTTTAAATGACATAAGATTTAGACTCGAAAAATATAATAATAATAATAATAATAATAATAATAATAATAATAATAAATAATGATAATAATAATCATAATAATAATAATAGTAATAATAATAATATTTATATTAAAAATGATCAGTATTATTATATTACTATAATTATTAATAGTGTAGGAGTTTTATTTTATAAAGTAAATGCTTTTTTTCTTTGAGCTTGCATAAAGCAATTTATGTTTTTAATAGTTTTTGATGTTAATGAATCTGTGAAGCTTCGATCTGTAGTATGTAAGATCAGGAAAGGTTTCCCCATCACCATATTTTAAAGGATTTATTAAAAATTAGTTGTTAAATGTGTGAATTATATGTAACAAGAAAAATACCAATGTAAATCAATTACAATAAGAGAATTTAGAAAATTATTTATTAAAATTATTTTTCATTGTTTTTTAAATACAGATAAAGTACAGTTAAACAATTTAAAATTACCCATTTCAATGTAGGGAAGGCAACGAGTCGAACTGTCAAAAGAAAATTATTTTTTTCTTCAGATATGTTGCCTTACCTTCTTTACATAATCGATTATGATAATGTAAAGAATCGAAATGCGTGCAATATAAATTTTTGTTAAAAGCTTTTTACGACGCTGTTGAATAGTTATGAATATTAAGAATTATATGTATAAATATAAAAAGCTGGATTTCATACTTTTATACACACAGCCGTATAATCCTATCCTGAATCTTACGAAAAAAACATTCGAAAACGATATGAAAACTTCGAACTTTTAATCTATTGTAAAGCATTATTTAATAAAGATTAAAGAATCTTAAAATATAAACCAACATGGTTTTCAACTGCATTTAAAAAATTTGAAAAAGATTTTGTAGTATAATTAAAGTACATGAATGATGAAAATTTTTAAATGAATGAAGAAAAATGTAGATTTCTTCTACAGAGCTAAGCACGAAGGCGGGTTGCTTCAATATTTAGTTTAAGTCTGGTTTATGTATTGACACCTACCATCTAATTCACTATGAAAAATTGTTTCAAAAATTCATTGTTTAAGCCTTTGCAATAAATAGTCTCTAAAATTTAAAAATAGAGTAAAATGAAATTTATACATGGAAATGAAAAAATATTTGAAGTTGCAACTTTGAAAAAAAAAAGAATTTCCGTTAACAAAGCGCCGTTGCCAATTCTATGTGATTGTGAATGAAGTAAGTTTAAATTTAAAAAAAACAAATTGTCAGATAAAATCTAACAATTTCAAATCTCAATTAAGGTAGGATTCTATTTCATCAAAATAATGTTATCAAGTCTCTCGCAGCGTTTCTTCTCTTTTCTTCAAATTTCGTTTTGTGATATTTTAATTTATTTTTTTCCCCATATTTTCATGCTTTACGATATCTTTATTGCCGCCATAATATTTTTGGGCAATTCAAATTATGTGCTTCTTTTGGGATGTTATACTAGAAAGTTGCATTTTTCATTTTTCATTGTGAAAAGAGGTTTGATCGAATCATTTTATTTGGAAGAACTGAAAATCATTTTAAATCGGGAAAATATGTTAAAATATTTTCGGGCGGAAGATCTTTGAAATGAATAGATTGCAAAAATATGGCATTGAAACGAAGGAAAACAATTTATTATCAGACACTGAAAAAAATGAAATGGTATTCAGAGTAGAAAATGCATATTTAATTTTTCCATAACAATAATTTATTAATTTAAAAAGAAAAATATGTTTTTTCTAAAAATTCAACTTGATATAAATTTTTTGTATTCCATAAATTTAGAAATATTTTTGAGACGTTGATTACAAATTTCATAAAAATTATTGAAGACACTTATAAACTGGGAATAATATTCGGATATAATTTTTATTTTCTGTTTTGTGGACGCAAATCATTTTCAGTTACGAGTTGCGATTTATGAGTTTTTACACTTATGACTCACTCCTGGTGAATTTGAATTGTTTACAGAAAATTAAAAAGTAAAAAAAGATCTGACCTAAATCATGGAAAAAGTGAAGAATGAAAAAAATTTTGAGATTCAAACGAGACAAGAAGAAGAAGCAATTTACATATCAGAACAAAAAGCAAGAAAATAATATTCAACACATGAATAGTAGAAGCACTGAATATTATGTTATTTGGATCTTCTTTTTTTGTCGTCTATAAAATATTCTAAACAGATATTTTATATGTCTCTAAGTTTGTAAGTTGCTTACCGTTTCTGAAATCACTTACCATACGATGTAATGAATATGATGAACAAAAAAAAACAAAAAAAAAAAAAAGAGGATCATATTTCATTTCAGTGGCATCATTGCACTTGCTAATCATTTGGTCAGATTTAAAATTATGTTTCTCAGTTAATTTCCCGGGCAGCTGTTGAAATGAAGAATTACCGAGTTAAAAAATTTAACGATGAGAACTGATATTTTGGTTCAAATATCTGGCCGAACTGTTCAAATAATTCGCTACTTAAAGTCCGAAAAATAGTTGAAAGGCAGCGTGTTCTTTTAATTCGGCCGATTGATTCGGATTGGTTCCTTTCTGAACGTGCACCAAGAACGGTCAAACTCGACTTTGCTGCTGGTCGACAAATTATTTTTGCAGTTTCAGACCGCTTCTTTTGAAATTTTTTTGTTTTGCCTCTTCAGTTCGCCACGGGGTGAGTGCGATCAATTTCGGTTAAAACCGTAACTTCTTCTCCCACGACGGGATTGAAAAAAGTGCGTTCCAAGTCTTTCATAAAAATCGCTCGAATCGATTTACGTTACTGTGCTTTACGGTTCAGTATTTTCTTGCGTGATTTTGATTTATTCTCCGGTCGCTCTTTTGACTTTGTCAATTCATTTGACCTTTCAAAAAAAATATTTATATAAATTTTTTCGTTTCCGCATTATAAAATAAAAAAATTATAAAAAAATTCATACATTGTGTCTGTTTTGCTCATATTGATTTTGGCGGGGATTATTAGCAGTTTGAGTTATTTAAATAGGTCTATAACAAAGTATTCTTTAACCGTCGTTTTAAATTTTCTTTCAGCGGCATGTAAACTGTGAATACTTGATTGAGCAACTTTTTTCTCAATTTTAAAAGTTAGTCTGGAAAAAAATTGGAGATAGCAAGCGTAATTCATTGCGGGAATAGAAAGAGAAAAAAACCGAATCTTTAATAAATATGCGACGTGCAATTGAACATTTTTTTTTGTAATTTGTATAATGTTATAAATGGCTTTGGTTAAACGTGGAGTTTCGAAAAAATGATCATTAAAATTTCGGTAAAATAGGTTTCAGGTTTCAGGTTACGAACGGCTAAAGTTAAAAACGTCAATGAATGTTAACCTGGCAAATACCTTTTTCGCGCTGGAGCAACGTTCAACCTTTTCTGGATTTTCAACTCTTTAACAATGTTCTGCCATTCAGTTAGGAACCTTTTCGAGCCTTGAATGACATACCACTCTTCAATTATCAGATCGGTTTGATTGGATGGAAAGGGATAAACATAAGACATGTCTTCATTTGTTAAAGATGCGATCATTATATTTTTAATTTTCTGTCCCGTCTCTACCTCTCTGTTGAGCTATTAATGATAAAACAACCCTGTTATATTTTGCACTTTGAGAAATGAGAAAAATGGCAATAAACTTTAAACTGCACCTTCATTGTATTTTAATGAAACATTATAACTTTAATGGAACTAGTGAATTTCGCGTGCTACCAAAAAAAGTAGCTACATATTTTTTTTTCATTATAAAGGGTAGTTAAAATTGCCTTTTTAAAGAATCCCCGTTCGAATTTTCTTTTTATTCTCGTGGTTTAATCAATTAGCCTCTTACCGTTTTTAGGTCCCTTTTTAACTCGTTTAATATATTCAGCCTTGTCTCATTTTGGAACCTGCTGGAATGTTCGTATTTTATCATCGTGTGAAAGCTTTTTTCTATTTTGTTTAATCCTTCATAAAATTTGTGAAGCAACTGAAAAATCTAAAAAGAAAAATAAATAAAAATTCTTCGCTTTATGACAGTTTCTAATTTTTTCGCTTTTTAATTATTTTTACCTGGATGTTAATAAATGATTCTAAACTTATTGTTGTTCCCGTTGCTCAGGAAAATGATTAAAATTCCGGATGCCGAATGTTATTGCGTTCGAATTAAATATGAATAGCAAATTTTTTTGATTAACTTATTGAAAAAAAAAAAAAACATAAAATCACTTAAGTACAATTTAAGTTTCAAAAAACTATTTTTTAATCGGATTTTAATCGAAAATTTACGACTAAATACGAATTTACCGTGAATCAACAGGTATTTGAAATGTTAACTTGCCTTTTTAGCTATGTGTCGTCTTTTTTTATGGAAAATTCTGGTACTGCTTATATTTTTGGGCTCTGGTATGAAATTGAAATTCTGGCACCCGTCAGTACCACAACCTTTTACCTGAAATATGCAGTGGGATCAGTTAATATATGTTATTTTACGTCGAAACCAATTAATCGGAAATCTGTGGCGCAATGTTTCACATTTTTTAAAAATCAAACTTGTTACCTCATTTAGAAATTTTCTCCGATTTACGATGTAATTTAAGGGTATTTATTTGTGATTGTTATTGGTAGTAAATATTTCTACAACGTTATTAGATTCAATTTTATTTTAATTATAAATTATCATATCTGTATCAGAATATATTAATTATTCACAATATAAATAATGAGAGAAATTAACGTAATTTTCGTTGAAGAAAATATTTTTATCTTGTAAACTTATGAAATGAAACATTTGCGAAAAAAATTATGGTATAGTGTTTTGATGTATATTATGCATAATGGTAATTTACGTGATTTAACAGTTTGATATGCTTTGTATTTTAGAATATTTAAATTTCAGAAAATTAATGTAATAAATATATTTTTGGGATACGATTTGCTACTTTGTCTATTCTATACTGAAATGGAAAGAAAATGTTGATGGGAGAAGTGTGAAATCAGTGTGAAAATCATTTACTGGTTGGAGGAGGTCTTATTACAAAGTTGATCAGCCAATAGCAGCATGCTATTTATACCTGTGTTGAATAGTTAGTAAATTGGGCCAATACCTCGATGTTTTTATCATGTTTGTACTCTTTTCCGAGACAACTGGAGTGTCAAATTATTTTTCATCTTGTAAAACTAATTGAATTTTTTAATGTTAAAATTAAAGAATATTGTTGGTGACATAAAATTTTATGGCACCACAAACAAATATCAAAAAAAAATTCATAATCATTTTTAAATTGTTATTACAAATAAATTTCCGAAGTAAAAAATATATCAAATTTGTCTAATTAAATCAAATGGCTTTTAACTTTATTTTGTTTATTTTAGGTTTTTGAGGTTCAGTCTTATTATCAGGATCGATATCAACTAGTTACGATTGATTTGTCAAGACCAGGTCTGATTAAATGACATTCAGACCGGAGCGTCAAATTGTTTTCTTAATTTAGCACAATATTTAGAAATATTAAATGGCATTAAATGCAAAAATGTTTTAGATCGTTTTTAATCAGCATTGACGTTATCACTAAAGATCAAATGATTTTACTGATTATTTACGAAATCAGATCATTTATTCAAACCAAGAATAAAAAGTATCTTTTGATACGTGAAATTTTCTAATTTGAGTTTCATGACCATTTGCTGAAAATTCGTGAATTGTCCTCTCTTAATTTTAAAAAAAATATACAAATTTAATTTTTCTGGAATATTTACATCTTCTCAAAGCACTTGAGTTTAAAATGATCGAAATAGCGATTTGTCTCCGAATATATTAAAACTTGAAAATCTATGTTTTACTCACCCCAGCATAAATATTTTCCAATTTATTGTTTAGAATGTTGTACTTTTCAATTACTATATCCAGTTGGATTAAAACCGGCTGAATGTTCCATTTCCAAAGCACATCAGCAGATCTCCTTAATCTTCTACCTAATTCGGAATGACGATTCCCAAAAGGATCAACCGAATTAATGTCATCAAGCATATATTTGTCAAGCGAAATATTCAGAATCCGTCGAAGAATTTCTTTTCCAGCGTAGGCTGTTCCAAATTGGCAGGAAATGATCATATTGCTTGTAAATACTAATGCCAACGTTAAAACTATAAGTACGAAAGTAAATGGTTTTGCTTAACATAAAATTCCTACAAAAAAATTGGCATTTAATGAAATGATTTATACATCATTGAATTAAATCAATTCCGTCTCAATATTAAATTCATTTTATATTTTCAGTATATATTTATGTATGTGTATAACGCATACCATAGATGATTATCTATTTTTGTATAACCGGTTTTCCTTGAACTTTTCCATTTCATGGAAATAGCGTGATTGCCGCAATGGAAATTTAAGGGACAACATCGTAATAACTTTAATCACTGATCGGAGGATGTCAGATCAGATCATTTATATAAAAATTTGTCAAAGCAGAGGTGAAAGGTTACAATGCAGCGGACGGAGTCAGAAAGGAGCAAATTTTACAGAAATTTTTATCTTTTTCACATTTTGGACAATATTTGACAAGTGACACCGGAAAATTGAAGCGCTAAAGCTTCGTAAGGGAGTTTTAATAGATAATTAAATCACTGTGCACGATGGTTGTGGAGATATTCACCTTCAAATGATTTTGAGGAAATATGCTCATAAATATCGATAATAACTGTTAAAAAAGGAGCAACAATTAAAAAGTTCATTTAAGTGATGCATTAAATTTTTATGAGGATTTTATTTTGAGCTTAATACTTTTTCATTTCGGAAATTAAATTTTTCATATAATGTGGTTATCATCGCTTTAAGCCCCTTTTGAGCTGTTCCATATTAATTTAAAAAAGATTTAAATTTTTGTGCAAAGCACCGCCCTAGCTCTCTGTCTTGAACTGAGCGGGAAAATTGTGTTCTGGCACTGTTCTACTCAAGAAGTGGGTTGGGAACTGTAATAATTATAAGAGCAAGAGTTATTATAATTATAAGAGAGTTATAAGAGCAAACAACGAAATAAAAACGACTTTTTTCATTCCGAAGATAATTATCTAAATTAGCTATCAATATGTAGTTCCGTGCCCGAGCCATCACGGCACTCCTGATGATATGCCACTTTCCGTTAATGAATCTTCCGCCAGTAGAAATTTCACGTCACAAAACTTTTCTCCATTGCTGATTCAGGTCTTATGCGAGCAGATTTGAGATTTTGGGGGGGATGCAGAAGTGGCGGAAAACTCCGGTCCACACTTTTGTGGACGCATGAGGCCCGTGTCGGCGTAGGAATTTGTTCGAAATGATCATGTCATATCGAATAATAATGACGAAATTAAATTATCTGATTACAGGCCGTGTAAATATTCGAAAAGTACGTGACGCAGACAGTGCCTCTAGAGATAAGTAAATTAACGTTGCACAGAAACGGCCATCGCCTGTGCTTTACCAAAGGCGGGAATAAGAACGTGATATTTGGGTCTGGGTCAAATATTTGTATCTTTGGGGAGAAATCGACATTCGGAAAATTTGGAATGATTTTCGGAGCATTTCTTTTCGTGGATTAATCGTCGTTGTGAGCGGTTCTTTAATCTGTAGTTATTTAACTTTATTGTCTGTTTTAATATATTTAAATCAGAGAAAATTGTGGAAATAAACGAGGCGTTGCTGGCTGATCGGGGCGGAAAATCTGAGGCGCTTCGCTTTTGGATAAACCTCAGGTTTTTCCTAAACGCTCAAATTTTTAATCTGTGAATGAGGGAGTCTGATGCTACTGTGAAAGTGAAGATGGTAGATTCAAAGTTCTTAGGCAGGCAAAATAGAGCTTTTGAATGCTTGCAGTATAATGTATCGACAAGAATTGACGTTGAAAAAGGTCGAAGAACAATTGAAAAAAATGAATGAAAAAGCACGGTATCCTACCGGGGAGCCTACACCATATTTTTTAATGTGAGTGGTTCTTTCCTGGTTCATAAAAATATTAAACCAGATTAAGAGACTTAGAAAATATATGGAGATAATCTAAGCTAATGGCCTTGCAGTTGGAAAGTATATTTTCAACTGCATTGAAATTCAAAAATTTTCTGAAGATCGCAGATGACTGTGAAATCCGCAAATAAGCCTTACGTCTAAACGCTATCATAATTTTTCTGAAATTTTCATGATACAAAAGTGCATTTTGACGCTATGAAGCATTCTGGATGTTTTTGCTGTGAAAAGTTGATGATTTTTCTTCATCCATGTTTAAATTTTTAAAAGATATGTCTCCCATTGTGTGTTACTTTTATTACTTTTACTTTCAGCCAAAAAAATTAAATAGAGCTATCTAGAAAAAATAACGAGAAATATACGTAAATGGTATAAATATTCAGAATTTTCTGATTTTATTTAAGATGTTTAATTTAATTATTAATAAATTTTCTTTTACAGCAAGAGAATAGGAATTTTTTTAAAAAAAACTGACTGGAATGAAGAAGACGAAAAGAAAATTTGGAAAACTTAATTCTTCAAAATGAGGGAAAAGAACAGAAATTCGAAAAAAACTGTTGGCAGTTTCCGAGGCTTATTTATTACAAATACAAACGATCTAAATTTGTATTTTCCTTATTTCAGCTATTATCGAACTCCCGGATTTTACTTTCTTATGCTCTTTGCGTTTTAGCAAAATATTATTTCATCCATAAAGAAATATTACTATCTTTTCATTATTGTAAAGTATCACACCTACGTGTTGGATTAAAATGTTGAATTCACATCTGGTTTATGTTTTAGAGAATAATGTGAGTTCATTTAACTTTTTGATGAAAATTTTCAAATCAAAGAGTGTCATAATTCTTTTTGTTGCACTCATAAAAGATCCTAAAATAGCGTTGTTAATGAAAAATTCTTGTGTTTTATTAGTCGATGGTTATATGAGTTTATCAAATTTTTTTTATCATTTAATCCTTGTTTTGTTCGCTTTAATAAAACTAAAATTCAATTTCCGATGTAAATGACTGTAAACATGATTTTTTTTCATTTAATTTTTCAGTTAGCGTAAGTTGCAAATATTTGACGTAAATTGTCAGACAAATTTCTGCCATGTTGAAACCCGTCAGGGAAGGGACTATTTTAAACTTTCAATAAATAAACAAATGTAATACACATTTATCGTGGAAACGATAGATGAATTACTGTTGCTGAAGTACAAGATCAAATACGGGTGCGCAGAAGTGAGATCTAAAGACAAACGAGTCTACTGGATAGAATTCGAGATATTCTGATCGTGGATGCAGTTCATGGATAAAATTGATAAAATCTTTTTTACCTTCCACCAAATCTTGAATAAAAATCATTTTGCCGCATCAATTAATAAGATCCATCGCTATCATTAGGATTTTTCCCAGGCTCTGATATTAAAAAAGATTGTTTTCATTTTAATATAAAAAAAAATTCCAATTGTTTTCAGTGCAATGCGCTCTCCCAATTATAATTTTATAATTTATTCTTGATCATATCTTTTTATAATTTATTTTTTTTACCGCAACATTTCATTTGTCAGTTTAAAAGAATTTATATTTAAATTTCAGATTTTCCAAAATCTATTTTTGCTAAAAATATTATTCAAGATAAACTTCATTTATCAGATTTGTTATTAAATTAATTGGTTTGCAATTAATGTATGAACTTTGTTCAAATTTTTGAAGGCTACAATTAAAAGGTAAAATGTAATAAAATTATGCGCATCGAAAAGATTCAGTATTGACTTCGTAATAATTTATTTGCCGGAAGCATTTTATGACAAAAATGTGTTCCGAGACATCTTTGGATTGAAATTTATCTGCAGCCATTGCCGCGCAGCACAATTCTGGGGACCCGAATCAAATTGGAATGTTTTAGATGTAAGCCGGGTATAAAGTACTAAGGGGATGCAGAGAGAAGCCAATTCTTCTTCAGAATTCGATTCTTGGCTTAACTGGGTCAATAAAGGATATAAAAGACTTTACTTTAAATCCAAAGGAAAGGTAAACCATTGATACGTTCGGAAAAGATCGGAATTTTGCTGAAACTTGAAAATGATTTACAGTTTCATGCATCGAAGCAAAAGATATATTTGCCAGATATCCAGAATAAGGTCAATAAAAGTTTTCAAGAGTGAATATTGGCTAAAAATTAACAAATGGCAATGCTTCAAAAGCGTTGAAGGGAGTTATTTATCAAACTAATAAATATTTCGCACTTCTGAATAAATCTCCAAGTCATCGGGAAACGAATTAATTGCTCCAGGTTTTTTAAGGGTAACCGCAGGTATAAATGCGGAAAACGAACTTGTTAACGCATGAAGAATTTTTTTCGCTTTCGATGCATGGATTTTTCGGATTTCACATTAAGAAACGAGCAGCGGAATCGTACACACATACGCAACTCGCACGTCGTGCGTTCAGAATCACGCCTAAGCGAAACGCCCTTCTGTAAATACGGGATGACAAGAACCGATTAACGAAACCGACGAGAGAATAAGGAACGGAAAATTCAGGAAAAGTGGAAAAACGGCTAAACGGCCGATGCCCGCGTTACCAACCGCCATTTCTTTCCGTAAGCCATCCGCCGCGTTAATTTTTAAAATCCAACACATGCACGTACCGGAAGCGTTAAATCCCCTGTGGACGGTTCCTGAAAAGGATTTTTCAGAAAATTTCATATTCAGCTGTGATGCACCACTCGATCTGTCACAGAAACAACTTCAGTTTCATATCGGCGATTAATTTCGTGTTTCTCTCATTTCTCAAACGCTCTACGAACAAATTGGAGTGGGCTCCTGCCCTTCCCCGCCACTCTCAAAATGCGTCGGATACTCCATTTATAAATAATTAATCTTGCAGCCGAACGTCTGAATTTAATTTTCGAAATGATTAAATGAATTTTCTACCTAAATTTGAAGAAGGCGTTCCGGCCAGCGAAGTTCAAAATAAATTCCGAAAAAGGAAACCAACATTCGACTCGTGTCGCCTAAGATCCGGTGCTTCGTTCCACGGGGTGACACAGACGGAATAATGTTGCGCACGTCAAAAACATTTGAGAATTAACATATTCACTTTTTAAACTCGAACTAATGCATAATGGTTGATGGACGCGACGTAATTTCCTTCTCGGCTGGAAATTATAAGATTAAAACGGTGACACACGAAATGTCCGCTTGTTAGGAGACTTCTCCGTTTTTTTTTTTTTTTTTTCGGAGAACTTACGTTAATTTTGTAATTTGAACGCAACGCATCCGACAAGCGCATGAAGCAGGGCAGTTGAAGGTGAAGACATGCTTCCGACGGAAGTACAGCAATGTTCCTGCGAGCGACGATTAATGAATCGTTGATCTGCATGCACAGATCAGCGATGTTCGTTCGTCAAGACGGACACAATTGGACGACAGTTTTTTTCTTTTTTTGAAAATCATTTTTCTCAGTGCGACAGCCCAGCTTTAAAGCCAGATTTGGTTTTGAAATAAGAACGGATTTCCCCCCCCCCCCGCCACATTTTCAGGTTTTCTCTCATGCGAGGCAACGACTAATGAAATGAGAGCATTTCCGATAGGAAAATGTAATGGAATTAGGTAGTGTAACATTAAAAGTTTGTACTTCTTCCTTGAGTTTAGCTGCATGGAAACTGTGGTGACTCGACTCTAGCCCGGAGAATAAAAGACCGCAATTTTTTAATATCTGGGGCTCGTAGAATAAAAGCTAATTGCAAATATCGACGCCACGTCTGATGCCGCCCGGAATTTCGTGGATGAAACTGGAAAAAAAACATTGCGTTCGCGTATGAAATAAATCCCTTTTAATTTTTTATTTTATAGAATTTTCGCATTTCCCATATATTAAATCGCCAAGATGCACATTTTCCGGAATGGTTATGACAGAGCATTGTAAGTGAAATATGAAAAAGGAAAAAATTTATTTTTTTGGATTCAACATAAAGTTTTCTTTATCTGTTCATTTTCAGTAAATTCCTTTCTTTACCTCCGTTGATGAAATTCTTTTTTCTTTTCGAGTGGAAAAAAGTTAAGATATTTTCGTTGTCAAACGGAAAAATAAAAAGGAAAAATAATATATATATATATATATATATATATATATATCCTCGTTCCGAAACCGGGTACGAGATAAGTTACTTAATTTGTTCGAGTGAGTAAATAAGTGATTGAATAATGAAATTGAAAAAGTTAAGTGAAAAGATTATTCATTATGTGTAATGGCAGAGAGCGTGATCTACAAAGTTCAAGATTCTTGAAGAGCTGAATGAGCGTTTTGCATGATAAGATGTAGGCAACCTCCCGTTCTTTGCAGAATTCGCGGCTTCAATAGGTTCAATCAAAATTCAAAGTTTATATGAAAGTTAAGGAAGAAAACTTCGTAATTGAAGTAATTTATGCGGAATTTTTTAAAAATTAAATTTTTATTTTGAATATTTACAAATTAAATTTATTTACTGCTTCAGAGTTATTAGCTGAAGTTCCGAGATTGAGTCTGCATTAGAACGTTGTTGTAAACTATATTAATTCTCATCTTTTTAACTGTGAATCTACCTTGTGATATAGCATCGGTTCTGTTTTACGTATATGTACACACACGCACACGCACGCGCACACGCACACGCAAGAGTTTAGGTTATTTAATCTCTTCCTTTTATATTTGCATAAACGTCTCTCCATTGCCTTGTTATCTTAAGAAAAATAAACTTTCTATTATTTTTTGAATTGAGAGAAAAATTATAAAATACAAATGATTGTGAATTTGAGTGTCTTCGGATTTCAATTTTGAACCAAGAATTACTAGAAAAACTTTACTTAAGTAGTAAAACAAAAAACAAAAATTTTTAATTTTTGTCTTAGGACGGAAAAGATATGGTAAAAGCAACTGTAATATCTTATAATTTTGATTCTGGAATAACTGAAACTCGGTCAAATTCCAATCCTTTTTGGTAACGCACATAAAAACAATACTAAGAATGCGGATTATTTAGCTTTTTCTTGATATATTTGCGTTGTCCACAGAAAAGATTTGCCAATCCCCGCATCGGATCGAGAAGTTTCGAACGTGACCCATCCCAAAGCGGGACGTGCACCGTACCTGGAAAATCTAATTACCTGAAGCACTTTTGGTCAGTTTTCGTCTTTCCATTCGAGGATCAAGCCGAACTTGCACCCATCCAAGACCACGTTACCCGCATATTTCGGACGGTAAAATCTTATCTGACGTCTTCCAACTTCTTAAATACCGAATGGAAATCTGACGCGATCTGATAATCAGATCTGCGGATATCTCACGGTTTTAAGCGGTTGGGGATCCCTCGAGGCAACAGCGGAAATGAATGGTGGAGCTTTTTTCATTCATGCCTTTCATGCTTAGAATGATGTGTCTCATTCGAAAACCGTTGCAGATTCGTTCTCCGCAGCCTTCGAAATCCGCCGAGATGACGAGAGTACCACAAAAACGTCCGTTGCGTCTTCCAACTGTTGATTTCACATTTTCAATAAGGCATTGCTTGCATTCGTCTGGTCCTTAATCGAGTGCGCCGACATCGGCGACTCTCCAAATGCGGGAAAAAACAACGAAAATTCACCTGGCAAATATTTGTAATTTTCGACCGGTCCGATTGATGCCAGAACGAATGGGGCGAACTCGATTTCTCTGCCTTTTCGAAATGACGTCCGGGAAGGCGCTGGTCAACGGTCCGAGAATGCTGGCGCCTTTCGCTCCTGCTTTGGCCGTGGCAGGAGGTGACCATTTCCTTCCGCTGCCTCTTGTGATCCTTTTTTCGCTTGTTCTCCGCGGCATTTTTTTTAGATTCCGAACCGACTTCGAGGCAGGCACTTCGGCTTGAAGTCATCGTCTTTATCTCGTGGCGTCATCACCAGATTTAGATCTGCCACACGTGAGTATTTGCAGGAGCTTTCGACATCGTGCGAGGCGATTGCATCATTTGAGACAGGACTTCTCGCAGAAGGGCAGTTTTGTTCGAAAACGGAAACGGCTTGGTCTCACCGTCGGAGAAACTCCGGAATTTGGTAAATCGATCGTGTTTCGATTTAATTTTAGCCCGGCTGAGCGCCGTCTCCGACATATCCGGAAGGTTCCGCTTTCTTTTCCTTTTCCGTAAATTATCTAAGCAAAATTTAATTAATTTGTTCAGCGCAAGGCGAGAATGCTCGAGTGCTGCAGCCGAAATCTCAAATGTGGAATAAATAACGTGATGCTCAATTACTAAATTAACAGGAGAGTTTTAAATAAGTAAATGAAATTTTATTAATTCTTACAAATACTTCAAACGTGGACATGTAATTCGTGCTAACAATCACGTTATTTAAATTGTTTTTCAGATGATCCAAACCATTTCGGACGAAGTGCAGAATGGAACGCACCAAGACAAGCCGATCAAGTGCCAAGGTAATTATTAACTAAATTTGAAATTGGCATTAAAAAAAGAGTTCCCTCCATTCTTTTGCTAAGGAAAGCGGCAAACCTGGTTCTTAAGAGATCTCACTTTGCGTCTAGACTGCATTTAAATAAAGTTTTTATCTTCCATCGTATGAATATTTGCTTAATTTAGAATAAGCGATGCATGATCTCATGCTGCTTTATCGGAATTAGGCAACAGTCTGCATTATCAGCTTAGAATTACTTATCAACCGTCGTCTGATATGTGGGGCTGCATTTTGTGTACGGTTCATGAATAATTTTAAATAAGCAAATAATTTAAGTCCCAGTTGCCAAAGCAGTTTTGCCACAAAGTGGGCCGAAAGCGAAAGATGCTCCGTCCGAATGTGCACTCTGTTTCTGAACTCCAATTCGGATCGATAGGTTTACGTCCAAAAAGTTTCTGACCGAATCCTCTTTCATTCGCCTTCATCAATCAACCTCGCGAAGGGAAAAAAATTGATCGAAAAAGATTCGTCTCGATGACGACTCCGACGATAACAAAAAAAAAAAAAAGAAATAATTAAATTGGAGTCACATAAGCCTGTT
>JAOWBB010013707.1:39480-55914 GCA_028565995.1 Ricinus marginatus
ACAAAAAAAAAAAAAAAAAAAAAAAAAAAAAAAAAAACACGGCGTACGATTCTAATGATCGATGACGTAATTTCCGAAAAGGTAAAAACGAGCGCGGCAATCGTTTCTGACGCGTTCGCGGTCACGTTCTTATCGACATCATTTACGTTTTTCGTCAACGCTCCCATCGTTAACTGCGGCAAATGACAACATCAACATATCCGGCGCACCGATCAGTGCATCTCTTATCGGACTTTCGGAGGCGATTTGAGATCGTAATTTAAAAGTTTTCAACCAATTTATAAGTGGATTTTCCTCAGGACGGTGGCCGAAATGTCGCGAAGCTTATCGGAGGATAATTTTCCTATATTTGACGTTCTCTTTCGCGAGAACGGGAGAATTTCTCTTGCGCCCTTTCCATTTTCGAGGCACGCACTTATTTGGCCCTCGTCTTGAATCGGTATCCCGCAAGTGAAATCGGCAAATCGGCTCTGCGGCAAGCCGTTTGAGACGTGAGCAACGTAAAACAATCGAAAATGTTTTTTAGCTTCGGTCGTGAGATGAGATTTTCTTCTGCTGCATCAGGTGCACCTAACCTGTGCACGAAGGTTTTCACCCTTTTTTCCTCTACATTTCCACAAGTAAATGTATGCGTGTATTCGAATATGTTTCTAACAAATTCCAAACGTAATTCGCAAAACGGGAACAATCCTCGATAATATCGGCCTCCTCTTTCCGCCTCGTTCTTTTTCGGCAATCGTGCAGAGATAGCAGTTCAAGCGATTCGTAATTTGGTGCTCCATTAATATTCTCGTTGTCGCTGTGCAGAAAAAAAAAACCAGTTCGAATTTGTCACTTTTGCCTCGGAATTATATTGTTTCCGTGCAGAATGAATTCTTGAAGGGTTTCAGATTTCGTGCGATCGGACAGAATCAAAAGATCAACATGACCCGATTCTCCAAAGAAATTTAATTTAACCTGAGAAACACCTAAACTTCCGATGGCGTTTCACGTTGCGGGACGAATTTCGGTCTTTAATGAATCATCGACCGACAGACTTAAGCCGGTGGAACGCATCTCGGTCCTTAATCCCTTCCGATTCCGTTCGGCAGTCCGCGTTATCGGAATCCGCAAGTCTGCACCGTCGGCCCCGGCTGTCGCTCGCGTCTCCGTGCGCGTGCAAGGTGGAAACCGGTGGAATTTAAAGCGGGTAATTTCCCCGTTCTGCTTCCACTTGATCCGCAATTCAGGGAAATGAACCTTTTCCTTTTTCGAAATTTTCGGGCGTCTTTAACCACGAGACGTGCCATTTTGAAGCTGTCGGCTCTTGAGAAACGTGGGAAACGGGTGGGAGGTGAATTTCCAGAGGAAAACTTTATTATTTCTCCGCCCGACGCGTTTCGCGGCGCAGTCGAGCTCCGTCGCGGGGGAAGCGGAGATTTCCTTACGGATGCCATCCTCCGAGGCAACTTCTCGGACGCGTGCTGGAGCCGCACGTAAAGTGCGCCGCCAATCGATTAATCCACGATTTCGGAACCGTTGTAACGTAAATTCTCTCGCGTATTTCTTTTTATTTTTTCCTAAAAAGCACCGCATAAATTTATCTTTCGCTCGCGCGTTTGAAATGTCGAAAAAGGATTTTTATCAAGCGTTCAATTAAAGTGAATTTTTTGATGTTTCGAAAACCGCGTTCGATTGCCGGCGACGGTGGAGCTGGGGCTGGGATTTTTAGAAGCGAACCTTTGCATAAAAGTCGGCTACGTACAATGGATGGCATCGCTTAAAGCAATGAAAACGCACGGCCCTTTGATTAATCGATTTATTAAACTGCTGGTATACACATACATATATTGATAATTTTATTGAATTTCTCACTTAAAATTAACACAAGTTATATTTGATTCCTATTTCCGAAATTTGGATAAATTCGTTGTTGTGATCACATTTATGTTGCAAATATAATGTTACATAATAAAATTTATAGTGAAATTTATAACAAACAACATTAAAGGTATTCCCCATTTGATATAACAATTATTTATTAGTTTAAAAAATTGTTTTTTTTTTTTTTTAAGTTTTGCGAACTCCATGAAAGATGCGTTCTTAAACGTTCACGTTTACCTTTTGTGACACTTAATGCAACAGATAAAATTAAAATACTACATACTATAAGAATTGTAGTTATCAAGACGTGTTCGAGTTCCGCAAAAGCTTCTCTCCGCAGCCAAACTCTCGCAAAACTTCGAACATCCATTAAAAAAGCAAAATTTCATTAATTTCAAATGCTCTCGCTAAATATAAAGATGGACGAAGCAAACGAAGGGTGCAGCGCCGCCGGAGGCATGGTCCAGACGCGGCACTTGCGCACGTCGCTCCTCCGCATTCTTCAGGTGGATGGGCCGGCGCCGGGTCGCGGGCGCGGTGCCGGGCGTCGCTGCTCCAAGCCCGGTCAGAAAGCGAAATCGAACACGGACATCGAGGAGGATATGCCGACGTCCGTGGTGCAGCAGTCGAGGAACTCCTCCATGGTCACCACCCCGTCTTGGTTCATGTCCATTTTCTGCAACGCAAGCGAACGGTCGTTTTCGCAGATGAATAGCCGGAGAGTTGCAAATCGCCCCGAATGAGAATCCGCAAGCGACGAAACGAAATCCTTTTCGAAATGTAAACAGAGAGAGAGTGGCCTCGGTTCGAGCGAGGTTTTTGGAAATTTTTAATGAGAGAAATAAACAGTGCTTCGTTCTCTCCGGGACAAAATGCTGTCTTTTGTGTTTGCTCAAAGGAAAAAATTTTCCTTTCCGCATGCGCCGTTGGCGGAGCGGAAAAAAAACATACCAATTTGACGCAAGGGAAAGCTTGGCACGTTTCGTTCCGACGGGAAATTCGGTTTTCGCCGTTAGATAAATTTGATCGTTGACTGGTCAATTCCATAAAGCCGGCAACAACAACGGTGAAACATATTATATAAATCAGTATGGACGGAAGAATTTATCGCCATTTTTTTTATTGTTTATTTTCGCATTTTCTTAACAAAAGAGAAAATGAATTTCAAAATTAAATACAACGTGAAGCAAGCGGGGCGCATTTGAATCCCATTAATTGTTATTAATTACATTTGTTTATGCGTCACAATTAACTTCGATGAATGAAATAAGGAAGAAAAACGACTGCGAAATGGGTGTTTGGGGCCGACGCCCGCCTTCCGGGGGAGGATTATGATTCATGTAAAGTTTATTCAAAATTTAATAAGATAGATTTTTTTTTTTTTCCGGGTCGAATGGGATTTCGCAGGCAAAAAGCAGGATTAAGCCAGTTTCATTTCCACGGATCCAGGTAATTCCTGCTCCATAACCGAAGTTATTCGCGACGTCCGTTTATCCGACGGGCGTCGGGTTCGTTATTGCGAGGGGACGGCAGATTGTTTCGGCAATTTCCGGTTTATCGGGGTCGGAACCGGATAATTAATTTTTAACGAGTTCCGGACGCTTTCTTCTCGCGGAGTGGCAGCGCGAACGACGCGTCTCCCGCGCCGGCGAGACGGACGCGGGTCCGAACGGGGATTCCGCGGTCACTTCTCGAGTTGCGAAGCGAAACTCTCCTCGACTCCTTGCGCAGAAAGCGGTTCGTTCGGAAAAATCGAGAGAGGCGCGAGGGACGAATCTCCTCCGCGACCGGAATACGTGACCGATGACGGAGGGGGGGGCCCGCACTCGGGCGGAACGTGCAGAATCCCCGAGGAATTCCGAGATGCGAAATACTAACGAGGCAGTCATGCGACGCGAAATTCAATAAATCCTTGCGAGGGCTTTGCCGAAATTGTTTCTTCGAGGGAGAACTTCCCGAAAGCGAAGAAAGCCGCGTCCTCCCGGAGGTGGGAGCGAGGGAAGCGCTTTCCTGGGAGCGCCGCGGCCCGCCGAACGGCAGCGGGTCAACCTCGCCGAGGAAAAATGTGCGGTGGCGCGTCGACGGCGGAGAAAATCGAATCGCCTTTCGAAATGTTCGCACGTTGAAAAATCGGCGGAGCTCGGTTCGTCGGCGAGAAGGGGGCTTTCCCGGGTGCGTCCCGGAAGCGCGCGCCACGGCGACGGTGACGGGGGCCCGCGCGCGGCAGCAGCAAGCGGGAACGCCGCGGGGCAAAGCGTCCCGGCTTGCCGAGGGACGTTCGCGCCGTGCAAGCCGGCGGCAACCGCGGCAAACGCAGGCCGGTCGAATTTTTTCCCGAAGCGGTGGAAAAACGCGAGCGTCGCGTCGGCGGAAAAGGAAACGGAACCGACCTGGAATATTCGATCGACTCTCTGCTTGAGCGTGCTTTCGTCGATCGGTTCGATGCACTTTCCCATTAATCCGTAAATGGCCGTTATTATGTCGGTCATCTCTTCTCTGGTTATGCTTCCGTCTCCGTTTATGTCGTACAGGGAAAACGTCCATCTTAGCTTCTCCTCCAGGGAGCCTCGCGAAAGTATGGAAAGGCCCGTGACGAAATCCTGAAACGGAATTTTTTTTATTAAAGAAAAACGATTGGCAGCGGATCGAGGGGTTGCGTCTCGTAACGAAGGAATCCGTAATTATTTCGATATTTTACGGAGCTCGAACGCAGCCGGGAGGGAAAAAAAAATAATTAAAGGCCAAGAGAAGCGGAATATTATCCGGCCGACGACAAAGAAGCAGCAGGGGAGGAAATTCCCTTGCCGAGAGATAAGGGATGGCGTGCGGGGTCCTGCGGCGAGGTAATTACGGTCCCGGCCTCGGGGGAACTGCCCCTAAATAACGAGTTTAAAATCCACCCGCAAGGATGCATTTCAATCCTCCTCGGCCATTAGCAGTCATTTTGTCGCGACCACTCTCGCGAAACCTGACTTTGCGTCGGTCTCCAGCTCCGCACGGGCTCCAAGAGAGTGCGTTGGCCGTCGCTTCCGGGACGTCGCCGGAAGCGAGTCCGTGCCTGAATATCGTGAAAATTTTCCCCGCGTCGAGGGAAAACCGTCGTCGCAAAAAAAATTTTTGCCGAAAAACAGTTTATGAAAGCCGAATTTTTCCGTAAGCGAAAACGACGAGAACGGAAAATTAACAACGAAGGTTTTCACGCGTCGATGTCGTTAAACCTAAATGTAACGCGGCACATCGAGTCTCGTTTCATTAGAGTGGCCAAATGAGGGCTTCAAAGAGCGGGATCAGTCCGATTCGATCGAACCGTTTCTCTTTCCTTTTTCATCCTCGGGAGGCGCGGGAGGGATGCCACGGCACGGTTTTGCTTGAGGAGACTTTTCGCTCCCGGCTCGCGGTCGGTTCCGGCGCGGCGCGGTGCCGAACGAACGGGAAGTCTTCGGCGCCGGAGGCCCGAAAAAAACCCCGGAGGATGAGCTTCGGCTGCGGCACCGTCCCCCGGTCACCCTTGTAAGAACGTAAAAGCGTCAGGCACCTTAATCTGTTGCGAGGTAATCTCATTCGGTGCTAATCCCCGAAGAGCAAGCGAGATTTCCTCACTAATCGGACGCACCGCCCGCAGTTGCACGCTTACCGACGCGGAATTTAACGCGAGCTCGCAGCCACCCTGTTTCACCCTGGCGGGATATCGCGCTTGGAAGACCAAAACGGAGAGATAAACAGGAGGTGAACAAATGGAGGAGGAAGGAAGCAATGCAGCTTCCGCTGCTGACAGACTTTACCCCGAAGTGCGTTTCCCGGATGGGACTTTTCGGAGGATTTATGCGGAAGCCGAGGGCTGTCCGGGGCTACACTCCGCGAGCCATTCCTGAAAGCGAAAATCCTCCGTTTGCTGCATTATCTTTGTTTTTGGGGTTGCAAGTGCGCGTCGGTAGTAAATTTAGTCATCAAGCGAAATTAACAGCGAAAATGGGTTGACCATTGGCCAAAATATAATACGGTTATAAATAATATTTCTTGTGCGTCTAAAAATGGCTTTTTTAGCCGTCCTCATTTTTTTTTTTATATTTATATTTATATAATTTAATGAACGTTGGACGGGGAGGGTTTCTGCTCGGAACTTTTTTAATTGCACTTTCGCGGTTGGGAATAAAAGACGAGACGACGCGGACTTTACGAAGGTTTACGGCGGAGGAGGCTCCGAGCACTTTGAGACGCCCGCGGAGGACCGGAAACGACGCGGAAAGGCAGGCATCAAGATCGACGCTCGCCCGCGCGGCCGAATCCAAGCGGAGAGGTCTGCATCGGCTCGGAAAAGTCGTCGAGCTTTCCCCGCGGTGCGCCGCGTCGTGCTCCCGACGGAACCCCCAAGCCGGAAACGGAAAAGTCGCTGGACGCCCCCGCTTTCGGGCGACCTCTGCCATCCCTCTCGCTCCCGTCAAGCGGAAGCTGCATTAATTTTTGGTGGCCGAAGCGAAGCTTTTACCTACCTCGAAACTCAAAATTCCGCTTCTGTTGCGATCCAGAGTGTTGAACACGTAATGCGCATACTGACTGGCGTTCGCTACAATCAATAATAAAAATGTAACCTTTGAATTAAGCGGATACAGGGGTGGAGGGAGGGTTAGCTCATCTAGGGAGGCTTCCGGCTTATCGGAAGATGCGTTTGGCGTCGTGGCACTGGGCACAGATGCGGAAACCCGCGACGAAATTCAACGCGAAAACCGTTTGCCGAATCAGCGTCGATTTGCGGAAAAGCAGCTCCAAATCGAACGGCGTCCGCAAGGCGTTTCGAGTTAGAAATGCCAAAGTTCACTTTTGAATCTAATTTGGGTTTAAATGAACGGAGCTGCTTTAAAAAAAGAAGCGCGGACCGATATAAATATGTTAAATTTATTGCCACGTGGGTCGGCTCGAACCTCGCTCGTTCGCCGTATGAAAATTTAAATTAACATTTAAATTGTTTTCGCGTTCGCGGACGGGCCAAAACGCCGCTTCAAGTTAAATATAAGGGAAAAGATTAAGAAAAAAATAATGGCCGACCGGAATGGAACCGCACTCGGTGCGAAGTCACGAGGGGATGTCGAGAGCTCGCGGATCATCCCCGCGGGGATGCACCCCACGCGTTGTTTCGCGATTCCCCTTCGCCCTTCTTCGCAGCGCTGCTTTTCCGCTGCCGGGGCCGAAAGGTTCGCACCGCGAGGGTGCATCGACGACGACGTTCTCTCCTTCTGGGGCGCGCGAGGTTCGGCCGGAGGAACCGTCGGCGTCCGGGCGGCCTCCACGGCGTCCTATTTCCCGCCGGTCGTCGTCCTCCGGGCCGGAGACAGAAGCGAAGTCCTTCGCTTTCCTCCGTCCGCCGAGTCCCGCGATGCTTGTTCCACCGCAATCGGCGCCTCGCGCCAGACGAGGGGGAGCTCCTCTCCCTCGATTCCTTTTTCGAGCCGCGAGGTGGCCGTCGGCCCCGCGGTTCGGGAAGAGCGTCGGAAGCTCGGCGTCCGGCAGAATGAGTGGCCCCGAGGAAACGGAGGAACGGGAGCGACCGGAAAAAGTCCCGGAGGGTAAATATTCGCGAATCCGCGGGACATTGCGGACGAAGCGACGCTTCTCGCCGTTGCCGAGAGAGCGGTTCCGCCGCGCCGGGCTTCGGTCCGGCGCTGGCTCGCGCGGCAGCCACCTCGGCTTAACGACTTCGAAAACGCTTCGCAACCCCCGCCGTCGCTCACCCCGCCGTCGGCCCTCCGGACAAAGGGATGATTCCACGTGCCGATGCCGGTCCAATTTCCCCGTGCGCGGGGGGAAGAAACTCCCCTTCCGTTCGGCCGCTTCGTGCAATTTTTCCCCGCTGCCAGATATTAAATTCTTCTTCGAACGGAGCGTTTTTCGGGATGCGACGTTTTTCCTTGGGCTTTCCGGCAATTTGCTTTGTCACAGTCGAAGGGGATTTTCCATAGAATTTTTTTTTAAAATCATTTATTTCCGATATCGGGATTTCCGACCCCCGGATCGGTCGCTTTTTCCGGACTTTCCCCGGGAGCCGGTGAAAAATCCCGAAAGGTCCCGACGAAACTTTTCCTCTCGCTCGACTTTTCCTTTTTTTCCGAGCGCCTTTCGCTCGACGATCCCGATTTTTAAACTTTCGGCATTTTAACGACGCTCGCCCCGGGCCGAACGGCGAACGGCCCGCTTCCACCTTTCTGACTCGCCGAAGGCGAAGGAATTTCGAAGTCGCCGGGGCTCGCTGCCGGATTTCCAGCGTTCGTTCCCTTTCAGTCGAGCCCGTAATTCCCGAATTGGGATTTTTCCCCCGGGAACGTTTTATTATTAACTTCCGATTCCCTCTCGGTTTTAGTCGCCGGATCGCTGACTCGGACGCCGGTTCAAAAGCCGGCTCGGCTGCAGCGCCCTTTTTTTTTTTTTTTTTTCGCTTTTAACCGCGATTTGAATTATTAACGAACGCTCGACGACAAAAGCAAGTGCTTACCACCTTGCGGAAAGAACTGCGAATATATTCCCTTGAACGTTTCCTCCCTGACAACCCCCGTCGGGCACTCCGCTTTGAACCCCCTATATATTCTCTTTATCTCGGCTTCGGTGAACTTCGTGGCCCGGCAGAGCGCTTTCAAGCTGTCCGGGCGATACCTCGGCGGCGTTTCCAAATCCTCCAGCTCCGAATCTGGAATCAGAACGTTAAACGATCCGTTGAGAAGAAGAAGAGACCGAAATCGTCTTCCGAGATGGTCTCGGTAACCTCGCGAGCATCTCGGGGGCGACGTTGCGAATTCAGATTTCCGCGGGAGATGCGATGGGAGAGTTGTTAACGGGGAAAATCGTTCGGCTCGAAGCAATAAATCCGAAGTGTCGGAAACTGCGGGCGGCGGCAAATAAACGGCCACGCCGTTTGGTAAGGATCCGCGAGCTTCCTTTCTTACGCTGCAGTGCCGCCAACATATCGTTTCCAGAGCGTCGGAACCTCATTTATCCGGAGAGCGGTTGTCATGCCGGATTCATTAAAATCTCTCGGTTTTACGCGAAATACCGATTTTTCTTCCGCCCGCAAAATCGAGACGCGTTAATTCTTTTCGCTTCTCCTTTTTCCCCCGCCTCGATTTGTCACGTTCGACGTGCCCGCCATTTCCTCGTCGGGCCGAGCTCCCGAAACGGCTTCGACGGGGAAAACCGACTGCACCTTGGATTTGGGAGCGTTTACCAAAGATGTGACCCCTCGCGACGATGCAATTTGGGTTCGAACGGGCGATTGATCGATCGCCGTTCGAGTTGGCTTTTTAGTGGGATTTCCGAACCGGAGATCCCGGATCTCCACCCCGTCCTTCCCACCGGGGGCGAGTGCCGCGGAGAGCGCGGACTTTTTTCCTCCGCGGGATTTTCCGGGGGAGATCCCGGTTGCGGGACCCGGGAGCGGGAGGAAGGTGCCGGGAAAGCGTCGCGTTCGGAAAACCGCCGCGATCGCGGTGCTCCCGCCGGAGAGATTCCCGGATTCGGGAGACAGATCGGAAACGCGAGATCCGTTTGGGGAGCGACAAGCAAAGCTTCTGCCGAGCACCGAGAATGCGTCGGACGATGCAGAGTCGAAAATCTTCCTTTTCCTGACTGAAAAGAAGAAAAGGAAGCTGAACTCTTATTAAGTTTTTTCCGTTCTTTTTGACTCCGAAGACGCATTTAATTTTTTAATAATGGCGAGACAGCGGAGCGTCCCTCCTTGTGAATTTTTCGAATTAATAACGTGAAATAAGTTGCAAGACGGAAGAAGCTTTTAAAAAAATAAAAAATAAATAAATGCAGTGATTAAAATGGTCATAAAATTAAAATTTTGAGCATGAAAAGATTAACTTCACAGCGGCGGCTTTTTTTCCTTCATAAATTAAAAAAAAGAACATAATACGAAAATTCAATAAAACTATATAAGTTCAAAGTATTTATAGCTTCCAGATATTATGAGAGATCGTTATACCGTGAAAGGGCATAAAAATGGATGCAACCGTGTTGGAAATGTTGGGAAATTGCCGTTTAGAACGTTATTGAATATTTTTATGGCGGAGACTTAATATTAGTAAAGCTGAAAGGACAATTTGAGAAAAAAAAAAAACCAAAATTTTATTATATTTTAAGAATATATAAAAAATCATGCATACATTACGCACATTTAGTAACGTATAATTTGCATATGGAATTACATAACCGGGAAATATAAAGTTAAGATATACAATTGGACGTTGTACAATGCGACGTTTGAATTTATTACGATGAGGCGCATATGTAATATCTACATGTTTCTAGCTTGATACCATTATTTCAAAATAGAAACTCATAATTGGGTCCAATTAGAGTGAATGTACTTTTCTCTTTAAAAAAAATTGTTTTATTTTACTTTACGGCTTTTCACCCGCGTCGGGGGCAGGAAGTTTCCGGGAGAATCGCTTGTAAATAGAGAAGATTCGGAAGTGACGACACGCACACGTTTTCCCAAGCCGGACCAAGTCGCGCGGCGAGTGGTGGTGCGATCGGCTTTAGATGCGGTGCAAGAGCCGCAGTTTGCGGGGGCTCGGCCGCGTGGCAGCAGCGCGGCGTCGCTCGCGAGTTCCGGCGAACTCTCGGGGATCGACGAGAGGAGAAAACCGGAAAATTCCCCGCGCGCGATCCGCCGCCGCAATCTCCGCATCCAAGTTCCCGCTCGCGGGGCCCCCGGTCCGACGTTTTGCCTCTGCAGCCGGAACTTGACGCGGCGGCGGTCGGTCGGTCGGTCGGGAAACCCAATCCGACCGGGGTCCCGTCTCGGCCCCTTCCCGACGTGGCGGGTGACCAACGTGGCGAGAAGGTTTGAACGAGGGAGAAGGAATTTCGTAAATGACTTGGCGGTTGCCTCGGGTCCCACGAAAAGTTTTCGCTTTTCGAGGTTTCCCGATGCTCCGAGAAACCCAACCGAATGAAACGGGTCGAGCCAAGCGGCGACGCGAGCTGCCCCGCAAAAATCCGCGTTCGATTAAACGTGCCTTACAAGCATTTCCGCTAACGTTCGAGTGTCGCGCATTTAAAATCGTCGAGCGGCCATCACCGTCGCGATTTTCGATGGATCGAGCGCGGGGGAAGATTTTTATGCCTTTTGCATCCCTTAAAAAAATCCTTCCAGTATGTCCAAAGGCTGCAGTAAAACGGAATTTGTGTGCGGAGTTACGCCGGAAGAAAGTTTCCATTCATGGAGTTAAGTACCCATTAAATTTATACATTTAAGTAAGCCTTCGGAAAATAAAACTTCCGGTGTCCAACTGCGGACGGTTCCGTTCGAAGGTTTGGGAAAGGTCCAATCGGGGCGCCAGTTAGTGCGATCCTTCGGCTGCCGCACCTCGAAAAGTGCACTTTTGGGAACGACAGCTTCGCTTTATGCGTCTGGTTCTGCTGGAATGCAAGACCGAACCGTTGCAACCGTTTGTGCGCGACCTGCACGCTCTCGCAACCATTCGCGTTCATGTTGGCAAGGGGGAAGTTCGGGCACATCGGCCAGGCAGGAAGCGGATCCTACGCGTCGCGTGGAGGTGGAAGCCGTGAAGCGCACCGGATTCGAAACTCTCAATCGCGTTAATTGCAGCCGGTGTATTTCCCGTCGCCGATGCAATGATCGAGGAGCATCGCGGCAAGCGGAAACGCAGAATCAAACAGCCAGCAACGGCTTTTCGCCTGTCGTTCCATAATTCGGTCGGGAAAAGTGACCGATGCGCGACATTTTCGTTACATTTGCACGGGTAATGGATGGCGACGGGGCGATAATTAAATACGCGGGAAAAAAGCGATCGTCACATGCGGCTTCGAAGGTGAAAAATTTTCTCGGGTTCTCTTGTCGACGTGAAAATTTCCGAGGGTGATCTTGTAAGCGGAGGAAGCTCGCTGAGAACGTTTTTCGACCGACAGCGGTCCACGACCCTCGGGAAGCGGCTTTTCCATTCGAGCGGCCCTGCGAGGAGCCCGCCAGACGTTCCCGTGCGGGCAGGGAACGGAAAAACTCGGGGACGCCTTCTGGCAAGAGCCCGCAGCTCCGTCGGGCCGTCCATTATAAACGGAAATTACGTATTAATTTATAACGAAGAATTTTGCCGTCATTTTCGGTGAATCAGCGGGGGCAAAACGCGGAAAACTGCCCGACGGTAAACCGACTGCCCGCACTTGCGGCGGCAAAAACTGACGGTGAATTTGTCGCCGTTCGGCAAACGTTCGATTGCGCCTCGTTTTCGCTCCGCTGTCGGTCGATTTTGCTTGATTTTACTCGACTCGCACCCGAATGCGAGCTCACGTCGGAGCATCCGAAGTGCTGCGTGAGCGTCGGGACTCCGGGAAGGGTGGTGGTGGCCGGTGCTATTTCCGAACACCAATTTTTTGATTTTCTTTGAAGTTATCGCAGCGCAAAAACTTTTTGCCTTATTAACTCCTTGGGAAATCAATTAAGTATGAGATGCGCCTTCCGCGGTCCATCTATTTTTAATCTTATCTTTATATATATGTATATTACTAATATTAACGGATGAAAAAGCGCGAGTTCGAGAAACTTCCGTCGGAGCAACGGAACTGCAGCGTTTCGCTTTCGGCACTTTCGAAGCGAACGGGGGAAGCCGTCATCGGCGTATTCGGAGTGCGGCCGCCCCCGCCCCCGCCCCCGCGCCACGTCTCCGGCTCCGACATCCCGCGGGAGACGTCAGCTTTTGACCGAGGGCGAACTCGAAAAACAAGAAAAATGGGCGAAGACTGCCGTCCGGGGACGGGAAACGGGATAAAATTTCCGCGGGATCGGGACGCGGATGAGGAATTTGAAAAATTTGATCTTTCTGAGATCTCGGAGGGAGGCGCGAAAAAATCGCGGAAATCCAAGAGAGAAAATAAAATGCTGCAGAGACCTAGGACGGCTTGGTCGATACCTAAGGCCGATTTCACCCCCGTCCACGTGAGCTTCACCAAGGAGAGGATCCTCCGGCATACGGAGTGGTTGCCGTGGCGCTGCTGCTGTCGTCGGTCGCGGCCCTGCAGCGAGCCGCTCAACGTTCCTCCGGACATTTCCCCCGATTCGGCGGCCCCCGCATGGCCCTCGCCGGAGTCCTCCGGCGGAGCACCGCCTTCCCCTCTTCCTCTCACCCTGAATGCTGACTCGCTATGAATCGCTCACTTTTTGCACCGCACACTTTTCCCTTCGCGCTGGGCTTCGTTCGGCCCCTCGGAGGATTTCACATTTGGAACCGAAATTCGCGGCGGACGGGAAAAAAAAAAAAAAGTATCCGCAAACGAATTCGTTCGAACCTCTGTCCGGCGTCGAGTTTCAGAAATCGAGGATCTCTTCCATCGGGGATAACAAGGGAGAAACGTCGGAGTCGCAATTAAGTGCAATTATCCCGCAAAAACAATTTCGCTTCTGCTACCACGATCCGTTAATTGGCAATAACATTCGATGAGGTCACTCCGAATTTTCCGCTTCGGCAAATGGCGGAGCGTTTTAAAACTTTTGAAACGTCTATTTTCTTCTGCTTTCTAATTTATTTCGGCCGTGGCAGGGCGATCGCCTCTTTCCTTGCTGTCGAACGGAGATTGAAAACTTTCGATTTAATCGAAGTCAATATTTTTTATTGCTTTATTTGAGGAGAGTGGAAAATAATTTGCGACATTCAACAATTTTTGGGTCGCATCGGAAAACTTTTTCCCGTAAACTTATGTTAATTAATTCAAAACGCGGATATTTGACGGGTTTCTTATTTTGTTCGAACACAAAACTGAGCTGAAAGTAAATTTCTCTAACAAAAAGGAACGAAATTTTTTTCGCCTTCCCCGACAGATTCCATATTAAAAGTTCCCCATTGGTGATCGATAAAAGCTTTACGAGCGAGGAACCCATTGCCGTGAAGAGGGTTTTATTAACATATTTAATTTAAAAACGAGTTCGGGGGTGAAAAATGTAAAATTTCCGTTCGTGGTTTAACCTGAGCGCGAGCATTCAAACGGCGGCGAAATTCAGGCTTTTAAGCGGCGATCATCCGGGGTTTTGCAGAGCGGAAATAGCGCGGAGGGAGCAGACGAAATAATGGAGGGAACTTCCGCCGGAGGCAAAACGAGAGTCCGAGGCGATGCCTTTGCGCTTCCGAATCCTCCCCCGGAAAAAAAACACCGGGGCATGCGTCGTCGGAAAGTCGGAAAGGTCATCGAGAAACGGGCCGAAGGATCTCCCACTGCGGACCGCTTTGCTTTGCGAAAGAGAAAGGAGCGGACGCGAAAGCCGTCCGGTAAGAGGGATGAAACGGGGCGACGGAAACCCGAGCCGAAAAGGAAAAAATCCGGTTCGAGCGGCTTCTTGAATCTGCGTCGCCGGAAGATGGGGCGGAAAGCAAGCGAAACCCTTCCTCTCTTCCCGTGCAGGGGACGGATGGAACGTGACACGGCGGAAGGAAGCGCGGAAGGAGGGTTCGAACCTCGGCCTATTAACCGAGAGTTGTTTTGCACAAAAGGCATCTCCTTTAATAATCGTAATAAGGTTAAATCAGCAGTTTTGGCAAGGAAAAGGATTTCGCGTTGTAATTAAGGGCAAGAAATTTTCATTCGGGGCCCGACGTGCGAAACGTGAGACGCGACGCCCTCCCTTGCGGGTGCGACATTTTTTTTTTCCCATTTCGCGCATTCAATAAAAATGTCACCGAATATTACGGGCCATCAAATGTGATGTTGTTAAGCGGATCGCGGATGTTTCCCCAGCGCCGACCCGAACATCGGGCGCTCCTTATTTTAAGGGTTTGCCGCGCCGTCGGTGAGCTTCGACCCGATCGAGAACGAAAAAAGAAGAAAAAAAAAAATGGCGCCAGTGATTCTTTTTCACTTTTCCGCGTCGTTCCGTCGATCGCGGGAATCCGTCGCGGTCCTTTTCCCGGCGAAATTTGCGAAAAACTTCGGGGCCCCGGAAACTGGAGCGCGTTCGGCTAAAAATTAACCGCTTCCGTTGCGAGAGCGTGCCTTCCGGCGGAAGAGGGAAGTCAATACGGAGATTGCCCCGTTCGCTTCGGGGTGTCGTCCCGGCTTCCACTTCGCTTTCGGAAACTCTGCCCCGTGGACTGAAGCAAACAATTTGCAAATCTTTCCTCGGATCGCGAGGAGCGGGAAGGAAAAGGAAGAATAAACGTTTTTCAGCTTTTTCCGGGGGGCGTAGGGAGAGGGTGGAATTTAAAAAAAAAAAAAAGATCATCTCTTGCGTCGAAAAAGCGAAACGAGAAGCTTCCGGAGCCGAGGTACTTCCGTCCGCTTCAAGTTTCACGGGCGGAAAATGCGATCGGGACGCGTGCCTTGCGCGCAAAAATCCGTTGGTGGCCCTGCCCGCGTTAACGCCGTTGATTTTGCGTCACTCGCCGGCGGCCGTTCGGGGGAAAGTTAACGTAAGAAAAGGAAAAACTTCAACCTAAGCGAACCTTCCGCGCGATTAATATCGCCAATAATTCTCCCGGGGCTTTTTGAGTCAACAGTTTTACACGCTAAGCATAAACTCTAATGAACGACCCTTTTTTTTCCGACGCGAGCATAATAAAATTTAAAATATCCCGCCGAACGGATTTCGATCGACATCATGGCAGCCGCAATATTCGCATCCGCGGATGCTTGTTCGGTCGGCAAAAATTAATTGTTGAAACGGGATATTCCTTTATAACTCGAGATCTTTCGATTAGGTTCCTATTAAGCGCTCGCGGCGTAGCGTTACATTCGGTTAATTGCAATATTCCGCGGGTATTTTACCCCTTTCCGTGCCCTTTTTGCCGAAGGAGGAGGGAAAGGGAGGGCAGAGCTTTCGGTTTCCAGTTTTTTGGAAAACCAACATGAACCGGGGAGAAATTTATTACTGAAAGATCGGGAGGCGGAAACGGCGAAACCCGCTGAAGCGCCCTCAGAATGCGGGGGGTGATTGCTTTCAGCGCGAATCAAGAATGAATTTCGCCAGCGGAAATTTCAGGCTCGGAGCCTCCTCTTTTTCGAGGACCCGTCCTTCCCTTTTTCCACCGACACGTTCGGCTCATCTCGAAGGCCTCGCTCCCCTCCGATCTCCCCCTTCCTTCGTCTCCATTTCCCTTTTCTCCCCCCCCCCCCGCCCCACTCGTCCATTCCCGAACAACGGGATCCGAAGTCCTTCATTTCCGCCGGAAAGGCCATCGTCTGCTTTCCTTTTAGCGTTTCCGTCTCGAAGTATTTTTCGAAGGCGCGGGACATCGGTGAATTTTGATGAAAAAATATTAGCCCCTCGCAAGATTCCATTTAAGGACAAAAAGGAAATCGCAAAAAAACACGGATTTTCCTTTTCTTCCTTTCATAAAGCGAACTTTTTATGGAATATTTTTACTTCCCTCCTTTCCCCGCGCCTCCGGGCTTTCAAAAAGAAAAAAAACTTTGAAATTCAGTTAATAAATCAAGATCGAGAGGGAGTTAAGGATTCGACGAGGGCAGGCAAAAGACGGGGAAGCAGAAAGGGGGCCTCGCAGGGAAAAAGTTTCGAAAATTTGAAACCTTCTTATTTATGAGCCGCGATTCCAGCTCCTCCTCCTCCCCCAC
>JAOWBB010013758.1:0-38708 GCA_028565995.1 Ricinus marginatus
GCCCCCACCCGCACTGACTGCGCCGCGCAATATTCCATATTCGCCGGATAATTTGTTTCTCTCTCCCGATGCTCCGCAACGCAAAGTTTAAATACACAGGAAAGCCATTGTCGTCGTTCTGGAATATGTAAATTTCGGGATACCCATTGTCTCCTTGAATGCGATTTCGGTCCCTCGCATACGGCGATAATTCCTTTATTTCCCTCGCAATTGCTCCGTTTTGCGCGAATCAGTTCGTTGACGACTTTCGTCGCTTGACATGCAGCAGATGAATATTCACTCCTGGGAGAATTAAAAAAAAAAAAAAAAAAAAATGCGCAGAAATGCGAAAGGAGTAAAAACCGGAGGAAAGGTATGGATCCTGAAAATGAACCATCCAATTTGCTAGATTAATTCCATTGGTTTTGCAAGAAATTTCATGAAATTTATTCAGAAAAAAAGAAAAGGTTTGGACCTGATCCACTTGTAATAATTAAAATTAAATTAAGTCCCTTTCATGCCACGAAAATGGGAGTGTATAAAATAGAACCAGTCATTATTAATAATAACTGGCTCTTTTTGTAAAACTTTTAGGTATTTCCTTAATTTATGGATAATGCAACTGAAATCTATCCGCTCAGCGTTTCCCTTTTGCCACTGCGTAAAAAACTCGGTTTAAAAATTTTTTTATATTTTAAATTTCATACCAGTTTGCTGACCATAAAACACAAACGGCCAACGCGCCCTATGCTTACTTGTATTTTATTTTTATAACCGGAATGGATTCCCCGCGGAAGGCAATTTATATAGTTTTTAAGTTTCATCAAAAAAAATGGAAAAATTAAAAAGAGAAAAAGGCGATGGTACACTTGCCCGTCTTTATTATGTACTGTCCGTCATCGAATCAAAAGGTGGCTGGTTATGAAAATTAGCTGTCGAAGAAACAAATGTTAAATGACTGTACCATTGATCCGAAGCGAAATAATTCAAAATAAGAAGCCACATCTAACGATGCGAAATTCGCGGGGGGCCATTCAGGAGTCCGGCGATCGGAAACGAGGTTCAGGAAGAACCTAACTTAAAACGGAAAGGCTTCGCATTCGTTTGAAAATATCTTGCGAAAGCTGAACCCCCCCCCCCCCCGCCCGAAAGGATAACCACGTCGCTGCCCCTGTTTAAGCCCATCAAGTATCGGCAATAAATATTACCGTGTTCCATCCGGGAGCAGCGTTTGTCACCATTATCCCCGCCCTGAATTATCATCCATTAACTACTGTCGCAAACTTTTAGTCGCTGTGCCCGAAGTGATTTCTCGCCCTCCGAGGAATCAATAAACTTTTGTTTTGTCTGCAGCGAGCAAAGTCAGCAAATTACCGACGCGGGACTTGTTAGCTGCATCATTTGATGCTGCAGCCCCGCCGAAATTTACCGCGGCGGGAGGAGCCGGCCGCGGGCTCCAGCGAGAAAGCGAAATATTCCGCGCCATCGCCCCGGAGATAGAACGAATTCCGGGAGATTTATTCGCCATAATTCATCTCCCCGGCGTTTTCGGATATGAAGTTTTGCCGCGTTTCCACCGTCGGGACGGGGTCGACCCTCCCCGCGACCGGAGATCCTCGAAGTCTGATTGATCGCCGAAAAGAGCGTTTGCCGCTCCAGGACGAGAGGCCCGCGGTGCCAACCCTCAAAATCGGGAACCGCCGCGTGCCGGGAATCCGGGAAATTTTACGGAGTGCGTGCGCGTTCGCTGCGCCGGCGACGTCATCCCGATGCAGCGAACGTACATAAAAGCCGAGATACCATCGGACAAACTTCCGACGGCAAAGATGGAAAGGCAAACTTTCGGAAGTTCGCATCGCGCCGACCAGAGGGATTCCGCCGCTACCTTTGAGAACCTTCTCCCACGGCGTTATCCGCTTTAACAATAAACCTCCTTAACATTATTTAAAGTTTTCCTGCAATATATTAAAATAATTACGATCTCAGAACTCCCTCCCTGGAATTTTATTTAAATTAAAGCTTGTGCGGAGGAAAATTTCGGTAAACTCGGCGGAAACGAAAGAAGCGAAAAGGCAATACGTGATGGAAATAATCTCGCTTAATTTCGAAATGGAAATTTTCATTCGTGGCTAGAGAGAAAATAAAAAAAAAAAATGACGTGGAAATATCTTTTTCCCCGACTTCCGCTTTTCTTCTTCCGCGGTCTGTTCGCGATCCAGTCGTCAGCATTATTCGTTGGGGTCTCCTCGCTTTGAACGTGAATCGTTTTACCTTCCAGAAACATCCTTCGACAGGTTTCCCCGTCGACGCGGTCACTCTTCCCCGATTTTGTCACGTTGTCAGCATCTTCGTTTGCCCGATCTTCGAATTTGAATCTGTGGCGTCGTCCCGCGCATCCTTTGCAACGCGCTGGAGGATTCGCCGCAGTTTTTACTGCCGCGACGGAATGCCCGGCTCAATTTTAACCGCGGAGCTTGAAAAGAATGTTCGACATTCCGGTGACCACCACTTTCGGAAAATTTTCCTTTCGCCGGAAGCCTTTGAAAGTGAGCAGCGGAAAAGCTGCTGATCGTCAAAGTCGAAGAAACAACTTCCGGTGAAAATTTAATTTTTCAACAGAAGCCGAAGCCTTTTCCACACATAAATTCTCCTTGTTCGAATATTGTTTTTTTTTTTTTTTACTGAATTTCCCGCGAAAATTATTTTTCGAGGTTGTCGGCCATACGTAAATTAATTTACTGTTCTCGCCGAAGTCCAAATCCTGCATTTTTGTTTCAGGTAAATCCGCAACTCCTCGGAAGGACCAAAAAAACCCTGAATGGAAGACCGAGTGCGGAAATAATGGAAGATTTCCGCTCGACTTCCAGAATCGCGGCTCCAGTTTGCTCCTGCCCGGACTGGAACAAGGCTGGAACGCAGTGGGGTAGCTTAACGCGAAGGGGCATCAATCCGGCCGAAAGAAGCTCAAATTTCGAGCATGCGTCCAGCCGGTGCCCCAACAACAACGGTTCAAGCACCTCGGAACGTCCCCAGAGTCGGCTCGGCACTCTCGAAAGGCCGGGCAGTCGAGGAGCTTCGGGCACTCCACTGCCGCTAAACCGCAGCGCGGCCGTCTACGAGAGACCTTCGAGTCGGAGCGGGTTCGACCGCCCGGCCAGCAGAATCGGATCCGTCGGTGCTCTGCCTCAGTACGAGGCGCTGCCGAGCAGGCGGGCGAGCGCGAGCGGTGCATTCGATATTCGAAGCGGGATAACTTTCGATAGGTCGACGGGTTCGAGTTACAATATGGAAGAGTTAAGAACGACCGGTGAGGGTCAGAGATCGACCAACGCGGATTACGAGCAGGCGCCACAGTTGCATTCCGTGTGTTGCGCCGAATGGGAAAACGGGCTGGGACCCCAGTCGGAATGGGACATCGACGTGGATATTATACAGCACATCCAGCAGTGCACGTGCACGTGCAACCACATGGGCTACGGCAACTACATGGATTACCAGGTAAGAGAACACGTTGCGCTGGCGATGTTGTTGCAATTTCAGTTAACCGAGGAGTAAATATTATCTTGGGCCAACGAAAATGCTTCGGAAACGCAAATATTTTTTAAAGAAGTTAAAGTATAATTATTCCATTTTGAACTTATCATCCTATAATGCGGAAAACCTAAAGAATTCCTATTCTCCCGGCATTCGGCTACACGATTCTGTTTCAATAAACAAAGAATGATAATAATATCATTATTATTTCATTGGGATGTAAGGAACGAAGGGAAAGATAATTGCGGCATTGTTTTTATGGTGTGCGCAAAAAAAAAAAAAAAAATTGGAGCGTTCTCATTGATTCGCTTCGACTAAAACATTGATATTTTTATTATTACCGTCTCGAAACTTGGTCAAATCAGTCGGGACGACTTATTTTTATGTGAATAATAAAAAAAACACAAGCATTTTCAATTTTTACTTAAAAAAGTTATTGCAAAGTGCAGAAGGGAAAAATCTTCTCGACATTCTCTTGATCGACGACACCCTCAAAGTTTAAAGCACACTTTGAGGATGATCAAAAGCTTTTCCGGCTTCTTGAGCATTCAGACGCCGGGTAAGAAACGGAGGCGCGAAAAATGGCGCAGTTAATCAGGAACAACGACCTGGGAAAAAAAAAAAAAAAGTTTTTTCCAGCAAATGGAGCGCTGCGAAATTTCCGCCTCGCACGAGGCCGAGGCATCTCGGCTTTCACTTCTGAACCGTTTCGAAGGCGTTCTTTTTGCCTTTCCCCGCAGCCGTTCCGGTGTTCTCCCGTCCGTCCGCAGACCACGTGTCCAGCCCCCCCTGGAAAATGAAAATTTCTCTTCCTTAAGGGTGGAAAACATAAATGTTTTGCTCCGTTTTAATAACCCAACGAGTTTGGGGGGAGGGGGGAGGGGTATCAATCGAAAAAGCGGATATCGTGAATCATAATCGGGAAATAATTCGATTTCCGCCTGAAAATTAAACGCGCGCAAAAATTGCCGCACGCCTTTCACAACATTTTGCTTGCGATTTTTTTTCCTTTTTTTTTTTTTTTTCCCCCGCCATCAAATTAATCCAATTATTCGACTGCCGCATTTGCTTCGCAGTCATTTACTGTCGGAGCGAACCACTCCGCATGTTCCCCGATCACGGTTTGGTTTCGGGGGCCGCCTCGACCGCATGGCGATTTGCCCTTTTGCTCACCGTCCCCGCAATGCTCCCCGCAGCGCGTGCTGAACGGGTAGGAAAAAAAAAGAAGCCAAAAAGACAGGGGGAAAAATGCGCGAAATTTATGTCGCGGCGCGGGGCGATTTTTCTCCGTCGCGAACGCTGTTTGGAGGTTCGAACGGCCGCGGCCCCGCGATCGAAAATCACGTGACCGAGTGCTACGCAGCCTTCGGTCGGATGCTGGGACCGAATCCACCGGTTTGCCGCGTCATCGCGGCAAAAATGGCCAGGCAGAAAACGATTTGATCGGGAAATCCGTTCGCTCTGTCGTTTCGAATGGGCGGCGCACGTTTTTTTTTTTTTTTCGCGTGGAACGCGTGAAAAGCCCGTTCAGGGATCATTGGGAACCGGTTTTTAAATGGAGGAATTGCGGAGTTGCATCCCTTAGTCGGATCCTGCGGGTGAAACTTGTCTACGGCTCCCGAAATTTTTCCTTCCAGAAACTTTTTCGTTTGTTCTTTTGCCGCGTTTTGTTTGTCCGCAAAAACTTTGGTCGCTCTTTTGACAGGAGCGAAATTATTTTCTTTTTTTATCGTTTGTAGCTCTTTCCCCCCGGTTATTTGAAAAGTTTTATTTTTCACTTTTCAGTGCAACTGGAACACATCGGAAGCAACGAAAATACGATTTTTAATTTTCGAAATGAAAAAAAAAAATTTTCCTTCTGTCAGTTAATTGCTGACCGTATTTTTCCGTTAATATTCATTTTGGATCCTTAAAAAGCCCGTTTGATTTCCCGCAACGGGCATTTTCCCTTGGTCCGTGTATCGTTTCCATTTTTTTTTTTTTTCCCCATCAAAAATCTCATTTTCAAGTTTCACGGTGAACGTATCGCTGCACATATTGAAGTGAATCGAAAGTTTTTATGCGTTTCTTACTTTTATCGCAATGCCAAGCGGCAGTTCTTTAGCTTACGGATCCTCCTCCAAAATTTGAACCCCGTACATTCATCACGATTCTAATTTTCAAACGTTCGAAATATAAATTGCTGTCGAAATAATGCGGAAAGCGTAAAATTGAGGAGGCCAACGTGCATTTTCTTCATTCTGCTGCATTGAAACTTGCGTTCTTCTTCATCCGGATCATGCAAAAGCCGACGAAATTAATTTTTTTCAATTATGTGAAATTTACGTTTCTCATCTTTTTCAAATTTTGGCACTAATGTACAACAACATTAGTAGTTACTTTTGGTTTGAAATTTGCCTTTTCATAATCGATATCAATTTCTCGTGTGGAGATTTTTGTCAGAAAGACGCCAGCCAAACATTCCTCCCTCCTTTGACCGTCCGCAGGTTATGAAGAACTCCAACGGTAGAAACTTATCCTGTTTAAACGTCGTCAGAGCTGCAGGTTTCCCGGGTCGCTCGCGTGCCGACACCCGTCCATCAAGTCATGACCATTTGATATGACTTTTTTCAAATTCCGAAATTCTTTGCGAAGCGGACCTGCTCAAAGTTTTTGATGTATGCCCCATCCCGTGATTAGAACCCCCGTGCAGGGCTAAAAGCGTAATGTAGATAAAAACATTCTTTAAATGTTCCTTAAACCTTGAAAAGCTTCTGATATATTGGGAAAGTTTTTAATTCTTTTCGCACGAAAGTTTTCAATTTTCGGCAAAAAAAAGGAGGAAAAAGAATAAAAATTGCCCGTTTTAATAAATAATCCAAAAGATGAAAAAGCTGTTCCTGTCCACTGTATGACGTTTGAAATGGGATTGGCGGAATTCTGTAGCGTTATTAATTTTGGACACAGCGAATGACTTTTATAAACCGATGGCTCTTCCCGTACAATACCGGCATTCCTTCTTCTCTGCACTAGCAGAAGCATGCCGCTTTTCCCGCACAAATTGGTGGTGAGACATTGCACGAGATAATTTAAATGGTGCTTCCCCGCAGATCCAGAGCAAGCATTTACGCTCACATCGTCGTGCAAATATCTATAGCTATTTACAACTACAACCGTAACCACTATAACAAACATCTATAACCACTATAAACAAGTCAAAAATCAGTTGTGTGTAAAGACTTTGTAATGAGAGTCAGACGAAGTAAAGCGAAGCGTCTCACTTTGTTTTTTAATATTCTTATTTTAATTTTTTTAAATTCCCTTTGACATTTTTTTTATTATGGAGGAGACAATAAATTACACAACTTAAATATTATTAAATTAACTTTGCTTTGGGTTTCTTTTTTTTATCGCTCTAAAGGAAATTTTGAAGCTAGAAAAACAAATAATACAAAGAACCTAAGAAAATGCTCAAGGAATTTATTAATACCATTTTATGCTCCGTAAGAATTTTTTTTTTCCTTTAGTAGCAAGCTTATCATTTACGTTGTTTTTTTCATTAATATTCCGGCACATTAAAATATGGTTTTTGATGCATAAAATGGAATCATGGTATGCGATTTTTCATAGTTCCCCCCCAAAAAGAAAATTGGATCCTCATTTTTTTATTTTTTCACCTAAGTGTTCTTTTTTGTAAAATAAGTGCCCTTTTAATTTTGGAAATTACTAACATGTATGCATTACGCATTATTATCCTAATACTTTGCACGACTCACATCATCGTGCGCAAATTAAAAAATAATTTTTAAGATAACATTAGCTCCCGGGTGTGTAATGCCGCTTTCGTTTAATGCAAATTAAAAATGCATAATGATGATAAATTATTTTTCGGTTAGAAGTTTATTCATATGATATCGGCTTTTATGCAGTTTAAAATGTCCGTCTCTTGGAAATGCATTGCATTTGCTTTTAGCAATTTGAAAGGAAAAAATATCTCAAATTTCTTTTTTGAAATCATTTGATCAAGTAAAAATGCAGTTTATACTGGATTCCTCATTCATTTAAAATGCGCACATTAAAATAAAGGAACAATATCTTTGTGTAGTGTGGAATTTAAAATGTGGATTATAAGAAGTTTAAATTATTATTACGAGTCTAGTAAGTGATTTGCCTTCAAACTCGATTTTCTCGAGATTATAAGATTAAAATTTTAGAAGTCTCAAGTTTAGTGTTTGTCCTTTTGGTATGAAAGACATCATAACTTACAGTTTAAAAAAGGAGATGAATCATTAAAGCTCCAACGAAAGAAATTTATGATTGGATGAGTAAATCCCTTTGGATGCCTTAGGATTACAAACAATTAAAATGAAACAAAATTATACGGAAATTTAATTTACGAATAAACCGGTCAAAGTGAAGTCAAATGAATAACTTTTGAAATTAAATATTAAAAACCATAAAAAAGAAGATACCATTTTTTTTAGTGAAGCACATATTACTTTTAATAAAACATCTCGCAAGCAAGAAACGTTTTTAATGCGGCTAGATCTAAATATTTTCAACAGTGACTTTGAATAATTTATGAAATTATATAGGATTTATAATCACAGATTCAAAATTTTATGTGATTTACGGCGCCGATGGAGGCTTTTAATTATTACAACCCTATAACATAACTGCAGTTTAAATCTAAATACTGAAATTCTTGATTTAAATTACTGTAATCCTCATTTCACGCTGTCGATTGCTAACTTGAAAACTTCGCCTTAGTCGTTGTATTGCAATGATAATAATGTTAAGTTTTAAATTTTACATTGCGGTACGCACTCGACGAATTTTAGGATTCGATTCTAATCAATGGTGAACTGATTTGAATTGCTTGCTGATGTTTTTCTTGCATGGATGTTGTACAGCATTGTTGGTTTATTTCCTTGCTTTTGAAAAAAAAAAAATTGTGTATGTCAGTTTTCAGGCGTTTTAAAAATAACAATTTTATAAAATGATAAAAAAAAAAAAAAAAGCTACATTACTTGCAGTATGTCTTTGATTAAAAAAAAGAAAAATGTATCTTCGTTCTTTATGCAATGCTTTGATATATAAAATATCTCCGGGCTTCCATTTGGCGTATGGTTGTTTATTAAAAGAATTGCGCGTCTTACGCTGGCGAATCGGCATGGACAGAGCTTTTTGTTTTCGATGGTTCGGAGATTGTTAATGGACATGAAAAGCTTCGTAAAGATCAATTTATATTTCGCGTTTTACCGTCCGGACTTTTTATAAATTCGATTGCAGAATCGGGCACGGTCCTCACCTGAAACGACCTACGACCATCATTCTCTCCGAGGAACAACTTTTCCCTTCTCGTAAGGAGACTTTATTCTTATACCTGACGCGTTTCCCCGTCGCTAAGGGTAAAAAAAAATTTCCAAAACACCTAATTAAAGTGATTTAGAGGGAAGTACGTGAAGACCGAAACAGGGAGTTGAAGGCGTCAAGGAAGTTTTTCCAGGTTCGGAAAAAGTCATTTCTTTATTTTTATATAAGGAGTTAATCATTTTCGCGGAAGAAGGAGCAAAAGAGTTTTGGGGCCGCGATGTGCCTTTTGGGGAGTTACTTCGACAGAAGTTACTTTTTCCTAATTGAGGGCAAGGAATGTTGGCCTTTAAATTATGGTTCAAACTCCCGGAAAGGCTGCAGAATAAAGTTTTCCCCTCCAAAGCAAGGGCCTTTAACGTTTTTACGGGATCCAACAGAGGAGAAAAAAAGGAAGCATTTTCCGCGAGGGGCTCCGCTCGGAAAATTTCAGGCATTTCCATCTGATTTTAACGGAGGAAAGTATATTTTTCCACGCATAATTTCCCTTGAACGACATCCTTGAGGATTCGGATTTTGCGTACCATCCACGAATCATTTATCGCAGTAATAAGATCAAATATGGGAAGCGCTAAAGAAGAAAATCTTAACTTAATCATCTCCCACTAATGAGGATTTAGCTGCAATTGCCGCCATCCCGATGGCGTTCGGCTAATCCACAGATATTGACTCGTCTTGTGCAGGGGAAAAAAGCTTTTTGACCGAAGTGGATCGCCAAAGACCGATTCATTTTTTTCACGCTTAACGTCGTAATTTATGGAAAATATAAATCGCTGCCACATTTTCCAGTTCGAAAATTGAAAGATTAACCCAATAAAATGGATTTTCCAACAAAAAAAAAAAAAAATTATATTCCAATTGCTTTTTTCGCTTTATCCGCTTCCCCGGTTTCTGAGAGCGAGCCGAGGCAGAAATCGGAAAATTCTCGAAGCTCTCCGGCGCAAAAATTCGGTTTTTCCCGTTTTATCATGCATTGCAGGTAAGATGCGAAATACATTAACCCCGAAATGAATCTTTTCAGTTCGATTATGCGAACAAATGCGGGAAAATTTCATTGAACCTGCAATTTTTCATTTCTTTATCGTCCTCGGTCCTCGGACCTTTGCGGATTTCTTGGGTTTCCCTCGGGTCGCCGCTCCACATTGTTGCGGAGGGAAAAAAAAAGAAAATGAGGAAAATGGCTTTTAATCGAAAATATTCCGAATCAAATTCAAAGCTCATCCCGATATTCTTTGCAAGAATATCGCGTGCGACAGCTAATGCGCACGTGCAATTTGCGAAATGTTTATAATGCAATCAATATAATATTGGCTCGAATTATGAAGAAACCCTGATTAAAACCGAACGCAACTTGTTACTTCCAACGTACGCCTCTGCGTTTGTCAGTCCGACGCACGTTAACCCGTGCGGGATTTCTCCATTTACGTTGCGCACAACGGGATCGCTCCAATTCTGCGTTTGATGAACGGCAGTTTTAGAGTGTTGCAAACCGCGACGGCTTTTTATAATGGTGGAGCACCGAAAGTGACGAGTGAAAAGGTCTCGAACGTGATTTATGGTTTTGCTCTATCGTGAAACGGGAGACCGCGAATCCTTTTTTTCTCCATGATCCGCCGGATTTTTAATCCGGCGCCGAAGATTTCAGTGACGGTGCCTCCCGAGGCAGTCACCGTGCCAAACCGCTCAAACTCCGAAGGTGGCATGCCCGGGGTTATTCACTAAATGCTGTCGCCGTTGTGCAGAGACCGTTCGGAAATTGTATTGCTTACTGGGGGGGGGGGAAACATCGGTGGCGGCGGCAAACGGGGGGCGGTATTCGGTATTTTGACGCGGAACGGCAAAATGCTTTCCACAGTCCCGAGATTTAGATTTTTCCAGGTTGTGCATCATCAATGATCAGGGCATTTTTTTTTTTTCTGCATATATTCAAAGTGTTTCGCGGCGAATTTTTGCGAGGCTTCAAAAAGAATGTGTAAAAGATATTTATCATCTCTTTTTCGTCGCGTTTTTAACAAAAAAAAAAAATTTTTTTAATAATAACAAATAGAAGAAAAATATGTTTTCCAATACCCTGCAAAAATATTTTACGTTGCAGCGATACTTTTTACTTTATTGGTTTTCTTTTCTTTTTTTTTTTTTCGAAAAATTCACCATATATTAATTCGCTTCTGTCACTCTTTTCATTTTTTACCTTCATAACTCAATCCTTCGATATTGCTTTATTCTTTTCCGGAGAATGAGATGCGAGAGAACGGAAGGTGCGTGCGGAACCGTTCGGACAAAAGCTCCAGGACTTTTTGGCCGGGGGGGGGGGGGGAAGCGAAAAAATTCGTTTTCGCGATCGCGAAAGCATCTCCGGATAGCATCCGCGGCTGGAAAATTGCTCCCGTTTAAGTTTTCCGGCAGATCTTCTACTCGTCCTGCAGCTATCGCTTCCGCAGATATGTCATCATCAATTTTCCATGAACATATTCCATCGAAAACTGTTTTCGCTGCCGCAGCCCGGGTGGAGGGAACCCCCCGGAATGATCCGCTTCCGGCTCCCGTTCCGGTGCGCAACCTTAGCGGAGGATTTCCAGGGGAGGAGAAAACTCGGAATTTTTTCCCCCGCGATGCAGGCCAGCTTAAGAATTTATTGTTGCAATCATTGATAAGAAATAGGTTAAGGGAATTTTCCCGTTATTTATTTATTTTTCCTCCCTTAGACTGGGAAATCTTCCAGTGGCTCTTGCCGTATGAAAACTGATTGGGTTAAGTGAAATACTGACTTTTGTAAACTTCTTATTAAACCGTGAGCGAACGTAAATACGCTATTTTATATTCTTTTCGTATTCCCCTCGCTTCATTCCCCTCATGTATATTTATTCAAACACTGTACGTTATCACATTTCAATATGGGATGTAATTTAAAACCAAATTTTACTTTCCTTTATGTTTTCGCTTAATATTTTGTATATTTTTCAAAATAATTTTTTTTTTCTCACGCCCAAGAAAGGAAATCCGCCAGTATCGTTCAGAACGTGAATTATCATCAAAATTTTCTTCTGCAGCGGCGAATTTTCAAATTTTTATTTCCCGTTGTTTTTCTTTTAGTTGATGATTGAAAGATTGATTTTTCCTGTGGCACCTTAAAATGTACTTTGCGATCTTCCGACAAATGTCGACCGTCAACTTCATTCACTTGAGCTGCTTCCAAAGTTTTCGGTGGCGCATTCGCTTCCTGGGGGTGGCTTTCCTTTCCGTTAAATTCGCCGCCCCCTTTCGCCGCGGAAGATCCGAATAAGTAATACCCGACACGCGAGAAGCGAGTCCATTTGATCATTCGAAATTTGGAAATTTCGCCATTGTTGTGGACTCAACTTCGGCTGACACGTCAAAAAACCGGTGAAAAGCATTCGAATCGCTTTTTCTTCTCGGTTTCCTCCAAATTTTTCCTCCCGAAAATTTTTTTTCTTCGACAAGCGCCCTCGTTTTTAATTCCGTCGCATTTCCTCGTCACGCATCGAAAATCGAACTGCGAAAATGTCGAAAAATGAAAGCGCTGCGGTTTTTTGCCGTCCGAAAATCAGGATCGCGCCCATCTTGCTGCTGTCGATTCCGCACTTAAAAGGCGATAAAGCTGTGGGAGTTTGACGTGGCTGTACTTGTGCAAATGCGTTCATGAATTCCACTTTATTTTTTTTTTTTTTTTTTTTTTTTGCTTTCAATGCGCAAATTTGCTAATTTTCAGAGACTCCGATTTACTGTCAAAACGCCGGGCCGTCTTTCTCCGTTCGCATCGCGGGTTTGCGCGGACAATATTGGACGCATAATAAAAATATATGCGTGCCGGACGGGGAGAGGTTCCGTCTGCATCGGCCCTTCTGTCTTCTCCCTTTTCCTCCGGGGCATTCACTTTGCAGATCGCTCCGGGTCTCGCCTGCTGTGCAAAAGCAGGAGCATCTTGCAGATTTATCCGAAATGTATTGCTCCTCGCAGACATTTCGGTTGAGATAAGTCAAATAATGGGAAGGTCTGCTGCTTATCGAAGATTTAATGTGACGGGATCCGTCGAGCTTAAATTTCTCGAGCCTCGACTGCATTGCCATTCGCACGGTGTTTCCGCCATCCGATAATATTTTCAAAGATTTCCAAAAAAAAAGGAAAAATTTCACACATTTTCCTTTACGGCCAACTTTTGAATAACATATTCCCCGACGCCAGGTTCCTACGCGTTTGAAATAAATTTTATGAGCGGAATTCTTTCGGACTACCTAAAATTCCGAAAAACCAACCGAAATGAACCTGCAAAGGAGTGCAACTTCGAAAGTTTCCGGCCGTCTTTAGAAGTAATTTTTCCAGGCAGCATCAGAAAATGCAGGTAGTTTCGTTGGGCAGAATTAATGCAGCATTTCAATTAAAAGACACGTAACAAGTATAAAATTATGGCGACGGGGGCAAACAAAAACAAATCAGCGGCAATTTCAGGAGTGGAAATGGCGTTTGATTTTTAATTTTCTTTTATGCTTTAGGTTGATGTCGGTTGATGGAAATCTGTTTTTTATTATTATAAATTACGTAAATTATTTCGTTAAAATAAAAAATTTCAATCGGGAGGAATTATTAGTCGTTGGTCGTCGCACAAATGATACGTACGAAGGTGTTAATGGATATTTTATTGATCTGACCCGGCAGCCCGTATCCCCCGTAAGAAGAGCGTTATTTTCGGTTTCCGCTTTTCCAGCGAATGTGCCGCAGCAGCATAGCTCGTCGGGAGCTAATCCATCAAAATGACAAAAATATTCCAACAGATTAAGGGCGGGCAGAGAAAGAAAAAATTTCGCGTTCGCCATACCGAAACGTGCGTGTGCAGATATCTGCGCTTCGCCCCTCTCGACAGGGAAACCTCCCGACGACAGCTCATCCGAGTGGAAATGTATATAATATATCTTTCTGTAAATTCTGCTGATTTTTGTTTTTTGCCTCCTTGTTTAAGTCGTTTCGCTGTCGCGGCTTCGACCCCATCTTCCTTCCTTCGATCCGAATTTAATCCATCAGGCGGAAGGCCAATTGTGGCATTAACCATATTCGGGCTCGTGCAATGAATAAATCCATGTTTCGCGCTCAGAGCAAAACTGTAAAAAGAAAAATCTTCCCCCGGCATTGTTTACAGCAAAAGCGATATAACATTAGTTATCTGTCATATTCCTTAAAGTAAATTCAGGAAATTTTTCTCTCCCTTACGCAAAATCCTTCTCGAAAGTATCTTTCTCGATATGATTTATTTGTCAAAGGTGACATTATTATAAACTTGCCGGACGCGATTATTTCCAAAAAATTTTTGGAATATCAGTAACAAGTTACGTGGTTCCAGGGGATTAAGCTCTTCCCTTCCTTTGAATGCCCGAGCATCTCAATCTTCTTGCACGATCGGGACTTTGAACGGAGTTGCGAAAAACCGATAAATTTTTTAAACGAAAAAGATAGGTTATACATAAACGTTAAAAGCGAAGTTATTGTCCCTTAAACCAATTCGAATGCTATATATTCGCATGCTCGAAGCAATTTTTCTCTATCACCGTCTCTTCTAATCGGCATATTAAATATCGATACCGACAAAAGTTCCAGCGTGGCTTTTCGCAGTGGCGCCGCACGAGCCGAAGGATACCTGACGAAAGTCGAAAAATAAATGCGAGACAAAAATCGCTGCTCCACCTTCAATCTTGCGCGTTTGCTGCTTTTTGAGGAAAAAAACGTTTCAGGTTTGTTTGAAAAAACCATCATATCTAGCTGTGAAACTAAAAGATAAAACTGCTCCTCAGGTTTTTATAGCGGCATTGATTGGAGAGCCTTTGCGAAGACCGCCCGGTTCGATTAGTCAAATGAGCAAACAGCGTGGAAACCTTTTCCCGGTCCTTCTTTTCCACCACCGACAGCAACAACAGCAATTCTTCCACCTCTCCATTTCCTTCTCTTCATCCCTCACTTTCCCCCTGACTTTCCGCATTCAGTTTCTTTTAACCCTCGAGCCACTTTTTATTTTCGTACAAGTGATTCCGCTTTATTGTTATTGCCGAAGCCTTATGAATTTTTACTTTAAAAAAGAAAATGGCCCACTTTTGATTTTATTTCAGCTCCGCCGTTCTAATATCCCCTACATCGAGAACTTAAACTTTACTTCTTTGGGCTTTTTCATTTTTATGAACTTTTTCTCTTCCACCAATTGGCGCCTCGATTTATCTGCCGCTCCAAAGTGATTGCGCCAGGCATGTGCACAATAAATTCAGGAGGATTCGCGGATTGCTCCCTTGCGATTAACGACGACGGCCTTAACTTATCACATTGTCCGGACCGAAGCTTTCGAACCTTAAAACGGGAGCGACGAGCGAAATCCGGGATTTCCCCGATTCAGCTGCATTGCATAATTTGGTGACGTGAGCGTGAAAGCTTTCGCGGATTTCAGACGATGCAGTTTTCATTTAGGGAATTTTCCATCGGCCGGACTTTTCCTCTTTCCCTTTCGTTCCAGCTGACTCAAAGGAAACGAGGGAAAATTCCAGTCGTGATTGGAGCTGGAAATTGAACTGTCTCGAATTTTCCTCTTCTGCATGATTTTTTTCATCCGAGCTTCGCAAGTGCGAAAATCGATTCTCTCTGCTCAACCTTTTCGAACCTTTCCTTCCCTGCTGCTCGGGTCCTCGCCCATCCGTCACTTCGTCCGCACGCCGCCAAGGCTTCCGCTCCCGGTAAAGTTTCGGGCAAAGCTTTCCACCGAAAAAAGAAATCGGGGAAATTCGATGCGAAATAAGTCTCGCGTTCCCCACGTGCCGATACATTTGGAAACTCCGGTTATGGAAAATTTTCAAAGCGATGTATCGTAAATTAAGCGTTATTCATAACTGTTTTGAAAACGTTTCGGTCATCTCAAATATAATTTTACTTTAAATATAATTTTCCAAGATCAAAGCGATTTATATTTATAAATATTTAACGACTTATTTGCTTTATTTATTTATTCATTAATATATATCGTCGTATGAATATCGTTCAAAATCTCATCTTCTCTCGCAGAACTTTTCACTTTCCGTTGCCCATTCAAGTATTCCATATTCTTCCTCCTTTATTATGTAACAGCATGAGTCTTACGCCCCAAAATGATCGACTTTCATTATCTGAAGAAGTTCATTACCTCAACGTGAAAATCTCTCAATTAAAACTTTTGAATACTGTTCGATGAGTTTCATAATTAATTTTTTGTATTTAAAATAACCTTCTGTTAATCCGTAATAAATTTGTTGGAATTAGCATTTTTTCTTTAAAAAAAAAAAAATCGTTTCTTAATTTTTTAACACGTGAAAATTTAAAGTTTCAGCTAAAACTGCTAAAAAGACCACAAAGCACCTCGAAGCTTTTTCAATGAATTTTTTGTTTTTTAAAATTCTCCAAAGCTGCAAGAAAGCGAACAAGCTTCGGGGATCTTCTCGACATTCTCAGCTTTTCAACTTATTTATGAAGGCTTTCGAATTTTTGGCATCATTTTTATGGACGCCGAGACCGAAGCGGAAAATTTGACAGTTGCCCGCTTACATGTTTAACATTATTCAAGAAATTATTCGCTTCCAATGATATTTGAACCGTATGAAATTTGATTTTGCTTCATATGAAGATTAAAATGCGACGAAAACTCAGGTTTCAGGTAACGAAAATTGATTCCGAACCGATCGCTTCGGTATGATGCGCATCTTCTGTTCATATTACTGGAGATTTCTTAAAAGCGTATTTCCGCGACCCTTTGAAATATTTCGGAGTTTCGACGGTCGGTTCCCGGTGGATTTGCTTGAAACCGTACCTGGCAGTCGAAATTTTACCTCACGCTACGGATATCACGCGAAATGAAGAGGTAGCGTTTCGGAAAACGCGCTTCCGCAGCGAATGAAAAAGAACGAACCGAGAAGATTTTCCGTAATGGATTTCTTCACGAAGGTTCGGATATGGCGAAAAGGAACGGGGACGGGAAAGAAGCACAAGAACGGCCCACAAGTTCCTTGAGTGTATGCTTTTCTGGATGCTGCTATCTTCCGCTTTGCGGAGATTTTCTTTTTTTTTTTTTTTTCGTTTCTTTCACATCTCCCGTCCGAACGTTAGTTTCGCGGAGAGGGATTTAAGAGACGAAAGACGTGAAACGGGAAAAATGGGTCGAAAAGAAGAAAACAAAGCGAAAAGTTCTGTACGTAAGGAGGAAAAAAAAAAAAATAGAACGTTTGGAAGGATTTCTGAAACAGAATGTAAACAGTGCTGATGGATGAGAAATGAATAAAAGCTCAAGAAACAAATGTGATTATGCTGCTTGAGCGAGGATGCATAATATTAGGTCCGGATGAAACACAAGAAAAAAGATCCCTCAAAAATCAGAAAACTCTCGTGGCGCCTGGGAGTGAGGTCCTCGTCCTGTCGAAGAGCTTTTTCCTGATCGCATTATCCTTCGGCGTCCGAAAAATTTTTTGCCCGAGGATTCAGAAAGGTTTATCTAAATATTTTCTCTTAAAATGGACAAATCTTCTACTTCGAAAGTAACAGCAACGCATTACAGCGTTAACTAACGACTTAACTAACATCTTCCTCATCAAAAATGTTATAGTTTTATATTTAGACCGCTCTTTAGCCAGCAATTAATCCGCAAAACCTAGATGACTCTCTCAGAAGAATGATAAGTTAACGTATTTATTTGAATATGTTTGATTTTAATAAAAATTAGCTTGTACAAGAAATTTTGAAAAAAATTTTCCCAGAGCATGAAAACCATTGTTCAGTTGTAAGAACCGTGCAAGCGCTGTCTTGGGCTATCTGAAAAAGTCTACGTTTTTCTCTGAACGACAAACGGAAAAATTCCCAAAACCTGTTTTAGGTACGGCAAAGAGATTATTATATTAGTGCAGAAAACGATGAAGGTGTTTCGCTGTGGGTATGAGATATGAAAGGAGCTGCGGAAAATCGAAAAAGTTCGTTTCTTCAAAAGAGCTTTTGGGATTTTAACCTTGCCCGGAGTAAAATATACGTTTATAAAATACGTTCATTCTGATGTATCACCATAAAAAAAGATTCCCACTAAATTCCTATGTTTTAATTACGATCATTTTTTCAACTCGAGATTGTGTGCTCAGCTCAGCATATTTGAACTACTACAGAGAATTTCGATATCATTTAAAATTGCAGCTATCCGTATGCCTGATCTATATATTAATCCTTAATCTACTCTATGGGTTAATAAGGGATTTCTTTCGACGCCAATTAAGACAAATCAATGTTTTTAATGTTCGATAAATTGCATCCTGTAATCTCACAGGTTTAGTTAAAAAAAACTCCAGCTCTTGGATATTCGTAACCATTTTTATAGCGGTTCACATACAATTTTCGATGTTGCTCAATTTTTAAAAGTTCATAAGCACCTTTCGCCCTTATTTCTCGATATATTTCTGTTTCCTTTCTTCCCCGGCCTGGATTTTTATTGCTTCTCTTTGTTCGATTTTTCCACCGTTCTTCCTGCTGCTTGCTCCTTCCCGAAGTTTAAATTTCGGGTTTTCTTACGATCCGCCTTTGCCCTCATTATTAATTCAAAAGCGTTCCGCGTTATTTTCCGTCATAGTTTTTGTTGCGAAAATATGTATATTAACAAACTAGGAGAGTGGCATTGTTCTCCGGGACCGGAGCTGCCTTCTCCGGATAGTTGAAAATGCTGAGAGGTTCCCGGGGACGAATGGCCGAAACGTCAAAAGCCGCGGGGAGGGTGCGGAAGCTTTTAACCGCATTCTGGTGCGCAGCAGAGTCCGATCCTTTTTTCGAAGGCATCTTCCGACCTGGCAGAGAGAATTTGATTTTAATTCTGATGAAAGCTTTGCATCCGGGAGCGATCCACATGCGATTTAAAACGAGCACTAACAATAGCAACTGCATCTCGTACGAAGTTCACCCAATTCGCAAATATCTTTTTCTTTCCCATGCCGAACATATTCGAAGATGGCAAAAATTAGTTGTCGATCTTTGTCACTGAAATACGTCAAATCGACAGGGGCCCCCGACAAATGACTCCCAGTACTATCTCCATAAAGTAAATTTGAATATTTCTACATTAACTTATTAGAATGTAGGTATTTGAAAACTCACGCTTAAATGACCACAATTTTGAGTTCCTCGCTAATGCAAACTCAAGTGCTTCTACCTTCTCGTTTTGATTCGTTGTCCATAATCAACTTAACCTTTTGGTGCTGAAATTGCGTCGCAATTATTATCTTACACAAGTTATGTGGCGCCGAATATCGATCTATTCGAAATCTCTGTCCTCGTTTCCAATATTAATAAAGTGATGCGATTTAGCTCTCCGCAAAAACAGAACAATGGACCTGAGATGCGTTGCATTATCTACACGAATTCATGCGATGTGATACCCAATGTGAATCGGTAAATTTTTACGAGAATACATTCTATCCGATCCCAAAATACAACAGCGATTTCTTTTTCAAATCTATTTAAAAAAATACTGTTAAATAACTGAAAAAAAAAAAAATCGCATTCCCATCACTTAACCGGCCTGCTTCTTGTTTATCCTGAAACCCAAACATAGACTATTAAGGTTTCGTCAGCATTTTAATTTCAAAAAAAATACGACAAATTCGAATTTCCTACATGAATGAAATTATACAATCCATATAAATAATGCGCTTAAAATTAAATGCGTCTAAATCCACACGGTCCAAGATAATGTGACAAACGGGGAAATATCCTTGTAAAAACAGATTTCAAGCTTCTTCCTCGCCAATATGAATAGAAAAAAAAAGGTTTTTTTGTGCCTTTATTGGAAAATGTAAAAAATGTAATGCGACAGGAAGAAAATTATTATTAAAAAAAAAATATATACAAGCTTGCACGTTTTTTTTCTTTTATTCAACATATCAAAAAATGGAATTTTCCAGAGGAAAAAAGTTAGGTTATTAACCGAAGTTCATTTATATTCAACGCTACAGGATACTGATGGGAAGATGAATTTTTTTTTTTTTTTTTTTTTTTAATAATAATTGTGAGACCATTGTAAATAATATTGGTCATTTGCACTTCGTAACGGAATAACCGGCAGATTTTCAATGATATTCGTTATTAATGAATGGAAAAAAAAAATTATATAAACATTTATGATGAAATTTATCATGCTAATTAAGATCGAGAGCGGAAAACTGCCTGCGTTACCATTTTGTATGTCGCAGACGCTGAAGGATTTTCCTTTGAGAAATGGAAAGCGCCATTGATTGATTACAATTATCTTCGGCTGGAATAAAAGGGCAACCGAAGCAGAAATTTTCGCTAAAAGGATTATGATTAATATTTTAAGAAAATTGTTAAATAAATTTCGCCCAGCGCTGAGCTGAAGGCGATTATTATCCAAGTTTAAATTGATACTCGCTGAAAGTTCTCCTTTTATCCGTCTCGTTGAAATCAGAAAATTTTAAAACCAATATCGCTTCGGATGAAATGCAGTCGAAAACGGGGTTGGTGACGGGGCGGCTCCGATCGCTTTCAGGGGTGGGAAGGGGAGAATGACGGGGGGTGGGTAACTCGAGAGCCGTTCCAGAGGTTCGCGAAAGACAAATGTGGGCAAGATGCAGAAGGGGGGGCGCGGGGGTTGCTTTTTGCCGCGCCCTTTTCAATAATGTAAAATCATCGTCCGCATTAAACTGTCTTTTAAAATTTTGCGCCTCGCGTTTTGCGCCTTAAGTCGGTCCATTGACTCACGGAAAAGTGGAGCGAAGAATCCGAAGGAAAAACCGAAGAAACATGTTAAATTCCCTGATTAAACATGTTAAATCCGGCATTGATGTATTTGATCGCATTGCGTACAGAGGTTTTTTATCATTACACGCGATATCGATGATATCCACTCCATGTGGTTCTAGATTTGAGCAAATGCTCTTCCCTATCTAATCCTTTGCAGTCGGTCGCTCCTGCTTCCAGCAGTAACTTTCTCACTTTATTACTAGCCCCGGAATTGTCAAAATGTGAATGCCACTTATAATGGGACGCGCGAAAATTCAGACGCGGTAAGAGCCTGCGAGAACTGGAAAAACCACACAAAGATATACAAGAAAAGAAAGTTAAAACATATAAGTAACTTTTTTTTTTTTACTTAATGCAAATTAAAGTAGAATCTTGAACGTTAAAAGAAGATATCGATGGCGGTTTTATATAACAGTGCCGGAGTTTAAATCAAACGATATGCAAATGATGCAACGCTTTAACAGCCAGAAAATTTATATAATTAAAATCTTTCATCAGAAAATACCCGTGTAAAATGAATAATTAAAAATTAAAATTTTCCGTGCCGGGGAATGATATTTTCTGATCGTCTTCCGTTGCAATAACCCATCTCATAATTTTCCTCATTAGCTTATGATTTCTAGTTACAGAAGAGATTAGATTCTTTGTCGAGATAATGGAAAACAAGGTGAAAATCCATCTCGCAGCTAGTGCAACGCTCACATTTAAGGCAAAACAATTGGGCCCGGCTGCGATGTAAAAAGCTGTCAAAGTAAATCGCAATTCCTGTTAAAACCTTCCACGTTGTAAAAAGCCAAACAGAAGAACTTGACAAATGTTGACAACCAGTTTTCTTCTGTTTGCCTCCTGCCACTTTTTGCGCGCACAACCGTATTACACAAGCGAAACATGTCCCTTTTGGCATTTTCCTCAATAATCTCCCATTTTCCGGCCAGGGGGAAAAGTCGCCTACCGGGCGCGAAAGCGGACGGAGGCCCTTGCTCCGGACGTGGGAAGAGCAATGCGGGGCAACCGCGGCCGGGGACAGAAACCGGCAATTCCGATGGGGGCCCTGACAGGTTGGGTCAGGTTCAAAGCGAGTCCTTTCTCTAAATTAGACCCGGAAAGTTTTCAGTAGCTGAAAGGGAAATTCTTTTTCTCTCGCCGATCCGGACGCTGACGATTCTCGTTTTTCCACAGGCGAAACCTATTCCAGAGACTTATTTCCTCTTCCTCTTTCCACATCCAGATCCCTCGCGCTTAACAATCCGATGCTTGTCGCGCCCTTCGCCGTTGTCTCGTTATCCACCTTTTTCCGCTGCTGCCGCAGCATAAATTCAGCCCTCGAGTCGGAACGGATCCCCTCATTTTAACCCCGGATGCACCAAAATTAATCCAACGAGAATTAACCTTAAAAAATAAGTCAGACATGCTCCGGCGGTGGTTTCTGGCACACCGCATAAGAACAAAACGAAGGAAATATCATTTAATAACCGCAAAAGCCAGAAAAAGTTTTAACGACTTTTGAGTGAATCAACGATTCACGATAATATTATAGTATAAAAATATCCCTTTTTCTCTTTTCTTTTTTCTTATCGCAAAGGTTCGTCCCGAAATTCCAACTGTGCTTGTATTTCGAAGGGCCGAAGTCGAAAATGAAGCGCTTTTTGCTTCCGCCAAATTTGTAAATCTCACACGATTTGCCGAAAAAGAAATATATCACTCTCGCTTGTATGTTTTAAACGCCGGACCTAATTAACTGATTTACCTTTGAAACGGCAGAGTCATAAAACATATCAAATTTATCAATTTCATCTAATGCACAGGCTATTAGTCATTTTATTTTAAACAGAATACGCGCACTTTATAAATTACACGAGTTTCAGTGAACATATTATCACAGATATAAAGGGATACCTGACGCGTCACCCGCTCTCCTTAAATTTTCTTTAACAAATTGCACTTTTGAAACGCTGACGGTGATGATGGCGGGAGTAAAATTAAGGAAAATTCAACAGAAACAACAAGTTTTCAGCGAGAGGCGACTCCAGACTGAGGAAATTAGTTTAATCCAGAAGGTTTTTCCTTTTTTATTTTCTTTTCTGGAAAATTTGAGGTTCGATATTTTTTGTCCCGGCCAAAAAAGTTTGCTTTATTCACTTAAACATTCCGATATGATCCCAATTTTTATGCTCCTGCTCCTCGTTGTACCCGTGATCGATGCTCCCTTACGGAATAAGTGAAACGAATACGTGCTTAACGCATTTACTCCAAGAGTTATTTATGCTTATTATTCATCCGGGCGCAGAAAGTTCATATTTTGCCTGATAAACCTTCCTTCGGCGCTTACACTCAGCTTTTCCCGCAATAAGCTGCATCTCGTGAGCTTTTCTCCTTTTTTCGGAAAGACCTTAGGGCAACGAAGTAATTTAATTCGTGCATTTAGCCCTTTCAGCGTTCATGCATCTCGTATGCAAGCAATCGAACCGTCTCTTCAAAACGAAATCTAACCCAATCTCTTAAAAAGCGAAACCTAACCTAAGCGAAAAAGTGATATTTTATTTTTTCACGTATCACTCCTTGTGCAGGAGATACCGAATAATTATGGATTTTCGAGATTCATATTCAAAGGTGAATAACTGTCTTGGAGTTTTATTATGCCGCTCGACGTATGGATTACTTTGCCAACGGAAATTTTTGCTGAAAACTAATCAACAGTTCTTTTGTAAAAGGTGTGTTTCTTTCTCAGGGTGAAAACTGTTTTTTTTTTTTTTTTATAAAATTCACGATTTTTGTCCTTATAATCCGATGATGAAATGCCTCCTGCAGTACAGAAATAACTTTACTTGTTCGAAAGAAAACGAAAAAGCATGAACAGCTTATCATTACAAAATGGATTTCTGAAGTTACTTGCCAAACTATTGTCCACTGCAATATTTTTACGTGACCAAGAATTTATTGTAAAAGAAACTGATATTTCCGTATGGATTCGTAATTAAGAGCTCATGATAATGCATAAAACATTTATTAGCAAAAGCTTTGCGAAAAGGCCGGGATGAGCCTTAAGGGTTTTGTTAAAGGTTTCGTACACGAAGTCTTCATATCGACTTAACGGACATTTTGCCGGCTTAATGGAATTAATACTGATCATCTGTTGGAAAAACCAACAAACTAAGTAAACTTTATTTCTTTTCTTCACTTTTCTGCGCTATATAAGCTTATCCTTTCGAGCTCTAATACAAATTAAGGCAGAAATTAGTTTGCGCTGCGGCATTTGCCCTCCGTTCCCTTTTTCTCCCCGTTTCGTTTTCCGCAGCTTCGCGTATCCCATTCATTATTGCGATTTTTCCGATGTTCCCAAACGAATCGAACAAAGCTCCTTCCTTTTCCTTAACGAGAAAACGGAAACGCCTTTATTTTCCCAGGCAATTCGCAATCATCGCGATTTACCTTCGTTCCATCCGCGTGAGGTTCGGCCGCGCCGAGATCGTATCGCAAACGCATGACCAAGACCCGCGAGGAGAAAGCGAAAACTCAGCAATTTTCCCTTTCTGCCCAATAAGCTGAATCGGAAAAGAAAAAAGAATTTCCTTTTTCCCTCGGCTTTTCCCCGATAAGGAATTTTTTCGGTTTAATTTCAAATTAAGCTGGCTTCGGGTAACATTTTCCCCGTCCCTCCGTCAGACGGCGCTTTGCTTTTTTACCCCGCGATACCTTTGCCCGATTTTCTCCCGCGACTCTCTGACCGGAAAGGAGTCCTCACTTTCCGTCGTGGCTCCAGAACCTAATATTGAACGAATCGGGCAAAAAAAAAAAGTAATTATTCGGCTACAGCAACGGACCGTTGCATCAGCGGAAAAGTTCTTTGTCCTTAAGCGGTTGTTCGTGAGGAAAAAGCCAGCGAACGGGATCGGACCTCCCGTCAAACGTGCCCGAAAATAAAAGCAACGAACCGGATCGGCCGGAGCAACGTTCAAAGCAAATGCAGGGAATATTTAATTGACCACCAAAAATATTGTAACAATTTTTGGTTGGCCATAAAACTTTTTCGCAAAAGAGCCTGGTTTTTCGACGCGTCGCCGTCATAATGCCCACTCTTTTGCATTTTCCCGTGCGCTATTAAATTAGGCCGAATGTCCTTTAGTTCCAGGTTTACGAGGAGCTCTGCCACTTTCTTGCTGACGTAGTGGAAAATAAAGATCAAAGATACAGTACAAAATTCATCTCGAAGCAAATATTACAATGTCTCTCGCTTTACGTAATTTTTCATCCCAGCCATAAATTACAAAGCCGCAGCTCGGGGCGGTTAAAATGTCATTTTTTTTTTTTTTTGGCGTTTTCCTTCAAACGGCAATTGCGAATTTTTCGGGCAAAAAAAAAAAATTTGCGATTAATTTGCATTGTAGGGCCGCTAACCATCATTCCCGATCATCCGCGAAAGAAAAATCCGTCTTTTACATTTCGCATTTCCAGAATTTCGGATAAAGGACAGCGTAAGGGTTCCTTAGGCAGGGGAGTCCTCCTGACAGTCAGGATCGGGTCTGAGCACCGGGGAAGTGAGGACGAAGCCCTGATTCGGAGCGATTTCCTTGCTTTGCCGACGAAGGAAGCGTCTCAGGATCAAAAGGCCCAAATCAAATGCTCTTCCGGTTGCCCTGGAAACGGTCTCGCAGGTCACGCAATAAATTAACTACATGTAGACATTCGCACAACAATTTTGCTTGAGAAAAAATAAAAAAATAAAAAATAAAATAAAAAGGAAACGAATTTTGCAGCCTTTCCTTTCCTCCCGCTTCGGTGTGGGAAACTTAGGTCGGAAGGGAAAAATGAAAAGGCTGTCTTGCCCAGAAAAGGGAAAAACCTCGGTTTGGAAAGAGGAAAAAGAAAGGAAAATATAAAAGGATGAGACGAGTCGAGAATTTTATGTCACCAAAGATATACGGAAAGGTATAAGTCGCAAATAAAATGCAGTAAAATACTGTCATATAAAATAAATATGACTGACGTGGGATAAAGCAAGTTCGTCGCTATCAAAGAATGATTCTCAAACGATTTTATTTATTTAACTGTGAAATTAAAAAAAAAGAAAAAAAATTATTTATACATCCCCAAAGTTTAAATGTCATGAGCGCAATATGAATTTCGATGCTAAATTACTTAAATTCCGCCGTTTAACGGTCTCGGAAATTACGGGGTTGAAATATTTTTCGCAAAAAGGAATTTTTCTTTTTCCCGACATATTCTAAATCTTGGTTTAACCACTCTCATAAAAGAAAGCCCTTACACAAAAGAAATTTTGGTTTTCACACCTATTCAATAAAAGCTTTGGAATGCATTACGAAGACTCGAAAAATCCTTTTTTTTCAAACCTTACAGAAAATAATCAAAAATCTGAAAACCTTAATGTTAATTGTTGATTGGGAGCTTTCGCGCAGACCTTTTATCCAGGGACTTTGAAAACTTCGCCTCGAAAAGAAAAATATGTGTGTGTGTATATATATATATATGTGTGTGTGTATGTATGTATAACTAAAATTTTCCGGATACATACGTATCCGGTAAACTGAACGAGATCAAAATTATGAATATAAAATTTTACGATTTCTGACAGTCGAAGAATAATTTATAGGATTTTCAATGCAAAGTTCGTATCGATATCATTTTACGTATTATGTGGATTAGTCGCAATTTCACTGCTTATTATGCATTTTCGCAGATAAAATGAAAAGACTATTTCGGAGGTAATTCCAGTTTGCCGATGGAACGCGAAATCTTTTGCGGCGTTAAAAGCGCACAGAAATTTGTGATAAACCCGATAAATCCTCTCCATCATCTATCCACGTCATTTTGAGATGTGAATATATGTATATTAAAAAAAATGTGTAATCCGGAGAGCAAACGGGCTCGGGAGAGAATGGTCCAGGGAGCTTGCGCCAGGCGAATTTCGCGAATCTCGAGGCATCCTTGCACATTCCTAAAGAATTTCCATTTCCTTCCACAAACCGGTTCCATTCGGAAACCTCCGCCGCTAAATCCCAATTTTGGAAAACGCCTTACTGACCGAGGTTCCGACGGATTTTTGGCGGATTTGCGCATTTCCGTGCGAAGGAAAAAACAAAAAAAATAATAATAATAATAAAGAGCTGGATGCTCACTTGCCCGTTGGAAATGGGGATGGAAATTCCGGGCCGCTGGAAACTTCCAGCGGCAATTAATGCCGCTGCGGAATGAAAAGAGTTTAAATTTCGATATTTGATCGGGCGCCCCGGGAAAAGAGAATAAGGATCGGGTTCGAACACGGACACCTCCAATTAACGGCAAAAAAAAAAAAAAATCAACGTTGCAGTAACGCGAAACCTTTTTAAATATTGAATTTTCCCGTACCGGCAGCCAACAGTAACAGAATTTTCTCGATTGATGCTGTTCTCGTTCGCTCGCTTTCCATGCGCGGACGAGGTGAAAAATGAGAAGGAAAAAAAAAAAAAAAAAAAAAAAGGCGTTTTCCGACGATATTGCCAAGTGACCGAAAGTCAAAAATCCGAACTGGAGCCTCTGGAATAAGAAAATTCCTCCCTGTGCCTCATGGATCACGGGCTTAGTTGCAAATCATCCGAAAACCCATGCACCCCGAAGCACCGCTTTTGGGCGGAACATTAATTAACGTGTAACAAAGATGACTTACGACCAATTTGCATTTTCGACAGGGCTGAGAAAAGGTAAATCGAGCTTATGGATATGAAAACAAGGGAGGAGAAAAGGTTTGACGAGCCTCGCCGAGAGATTGATGAAACGGAACGAAAAAGGTCACGTAGGGGATTAAGAAAATCCCGATCAATAGCTTTTATTGACTTAGCAGTTTATCTTTGGGACATTTTAGTCGTGGCAGAAGCTGCGGCTTTGTAAATTTCCAGTTTTTAAGCGAATTCGAAGCTCTCCCCCCCCCCACGGGGGGGGGGAGCCAATTTCGCGCCACGACGAAAAGGACAATGCAATTTGCACCTCGCTTCATTTTTCCTCGCTCCTCCTCCACGCAAAAACCAAAAACCGTAAAACCGGCGAAACACCAAGCTCGGCAATTCCCAAATGAATGGCTAATTGCGGCCGCAGCTTTGCGGCGGCGAAGGAAACCAACCCGGGAGAGGGCATCGCAAATCGTTCAGTTTTGCCCCCCCGCGCATCCAAACCAAGCGAATGACGGCGCCCTGCAGGGCTTGATGACTCCGAGATCCAAATTTCTTTTCCGGAGACGCGAGAGACCCGAGCGGAAGTTCCATCGGCCATCGGAAAAGAATGTCTTCGGCTCCCAATCGGAGGCAGCCTCCGGCGGGAAAGCCACCGGAGGAAATGCGATTTCGTTGAAAAATTCAGCGCATTTCCGCTGAATTTTTCTTCCTCCTTTCATAATAACGCCGGGGAAAAAAAAAAAAAAAAAAAAGAATACCTTCAGCGAAAGTGTAATGATTTATTAAAAATTTCTCCAGAGAGAAAGTCTGGAGTTTTTCGTTTGAATTTAGGATGGTATGCGACGAGTAAGTGAAAGAGAGAAACCGGAAAGTTGGGAAAACTGGGAAAACCTGAGGGAAAAGCGTCTTCCGAGAGAATTTTCCCCCTTTCCATTTCGCCGGTTTTAAAAAGAAAAATTCTGACGGATAAAACGCGGTTTCTTCTCATCGAGATCATCTCTCCCGTCACTTTCCCGATCCGTCATTGGTTTTTTCTCACGCCGCCGGTCAAATCCTTCATTAAAGGCTCTTTCCGGAGCGCACCTTTCCGCCTGTCGCCCCGTTCCAGGTCGTTCCTTCCCGCAGCGCTCCCGATCGCATAATTTGGTTACGCTGCGCTTTTAACATTCGACGAAGCCGCAGCTTCTCAAGCGGCGGAGGTTTGCGTTTTTCCTCAGCCGGCAAAAGCTGCGCTGACGCTTTTTCCGGGCCGCCACGGAAAAATAATCGAATTCGACGACAATTACCGAATGTTTTCTCTTCAAATTTAGCCTCTTTGTTGCCCCGGGAAAAAGCTTTGGCGTGGGCACAAAAAAAAAAAAAAAAACGGTTACGCGCTTTTCCGTGACGGAAACAATTTTGTCATTATCGTCGTCGGTGCCGTGAAAAATTTTCCCTTTTCCCGCCGGATTCGCTGCCAAATCAGCGAAGGAAAATCATAGAATTTCCCATTTGCCACCGCCGGATAAAGTTAACGAATTTAATTTTTTTTTTTTTTTTTATTTTTTTTTATTTTTTTTTCCTCCATCCTCGTGTAATTTCCAGTAAAATATGCGCCTCATCTTTCACGCGCTATCTAGATGACAATTTCGGAAGAAGTTTCCCGCTGTAATTATTGCTGCCACCGTTATTACCAACCCGGTAAATAAATTAACTTATCCCGGGGGTTCGCTGGGCGCGTCTTGCAACAGCGCAACCCCGGGAAAAGAGCGTCCGAAACGGTTCTCGCGCCAAATCGAAATCGGGTAAGCCGGAAGGTCCGAAAGAAATTTCTTCTCTCCCCTTTCTTTTTTCCGCCACCGTTACCATTCCGGGCCGGGGATGAAAAATCAACGCTGGGCACCCCTGCGAATTGGCGAAATCTTTTCCTTCCTCTCTCTCTGATCTTTCGCCCATTGTTCGAGGGACCGAGGAAAAGCGGTGGGAGAGCAAAAGGAATTATCTTATTACTTTACGCAAATAAATAACGAAACGAGAGATAACGAGACCTTGTGAAAGAGGTTTAGGAACTCGAGGATTCTCCAAAGAGCAGAAGAAATCGATGGGAAACGGTCTCCGGGAGAGGCAGGCGAAGGAAAGAAAGGATCCACTCGCCATATTTAAAAACTGGAAAAATGCTGGAGAGGAATTCGACTCCGGGACAATTGTCAGATTTTGTAATGAATGGCACTCGTTCTTCCTGACCTTTGTGTTTCCGTTAATTAGACTTCGTCTGTGGAGTATTATTAATTAAACTCTCGCAATTTGATCCGGGAAATTTTATCGTTTTCGCTCCTTTCCGTAAGCTGCATTTTCGCCTCCAGCGCTCTGGATGTTCCTCGTTTTCCGAAAGAAAAAACCCCGTGCCAAATGGAAACCGATCCGAAAATTCGATCGATGCAGGTTCGTTACCCCGGGGGAAATGATCTCGACCAAAATTTAAGCAAATCCCTTTTTTTTCCGGCACGAGGAAGGCGCCGATTCAGTAGCTTCCACCTCCCGCAGGACGCCCTCGTGCACGTGCATGGAAACGGTTTCGCGCCTTCGCACGGCTCCAGATATTCTGGAGTCCGGAACGTGTCCGGAGCGCGTTTTGCTTTTGCCGCGCTCTCCGCAGAGTAACCGTCTCGTTTTCTTTCCCGCCCCGAAGCACGACATGCTCCGAAGTCGGAACCGGAAAGTTTTCGAGGTCCCGAAAGGTTTCGGGAAACCTTTTCCTAACCTAACCTTACGTGTAAAACCGAAATAAATTTATGGTAAAATACATATTTTGCGCGTAGGTAAACACATTTACGTCCGTCAAGTTCGTTATAATTTGGCATCTCCGATCTAAAACATTCATCAAGGAGACGTCTGGTGGGGAAACCTTCGTTTAGCTGGAATTACCTTTTCCTCGTTTCTCATCCGTAGAGATTTCAATGCAATAACCAACCCCGGTCCATATTTTCCGGTAAGGTTCATCCCCTATGAATTTCCTGCTTTAAATTTTGCCGTTGTTTATCCAGCCGGCAATTAAACCCTCGGAATTGCTTTCTCGGCCCAAATCAGTCGTCAGACGCTCCTCAGACCGGAGTTGGGCCGTCGTCGTTTGCCCCGCTGATTCAGGTACGAAGAACCCCGTCCGTCTTGTTCGAAATCCTTCAAATCTTTCCCCGTTCCTCTTCCCTCCGGTTCAATCAATGCAAAATTAAATTTTTCAAATGCTGAAACGATAATTTTCATTCGTTAAGCTTTTCTTTCATCCCACATTCCCGACTCCCGATTTTTGCCCTCGCCCCGCATCTTAAGCCAAAGTTTGCCACGTTAAATTTTGACTCGGGCCGATGTAACGCGCCCCGGAAAAATTTTTCAGGTTGTTTTCTCACATTATTCAATCCTTCGTGATTATGTATCACTTCTCCTTAATGCTGTTTTGATATTTGACGCCTCTGCGCTCGAAAATGCGATCCCGCGCGACCGACAATCCCGTCTTTTTCCGAAGCGCTTTTCGTTAAAAAAAAGTCGTTGGGAAAAAATTTCCAGCAGCCGGATACGTGAATCGGAAAAACCCACTGAGGCCGACGTGGCCGAGGCGCGGATCGGCGATTCCCCCGAGGGACGTCACATCGCGCAGAGGCGAAGGAGCAATTCTCGCCGAAGGTTCGCCGAAGCGGAAGTGGCAAGGGGGTGCACTCGGCTCTAACTTACGGGGTTGACGATCACGACGCGGGCATAATGGGAAGCACCAGGCACGGATAAGGGCCCCTTGATGGTCCGGCTGGACAAGCCTTGGGAATGACGAAAAGCAAGGCACCCGAATGCTGTTCGCAATTATGAAATTCCCGAGAACAAAGAGACTGATACACGACCTTTAATTACCTCTCCATTTTTCCTACTGTTAGGGGAGGCTCAGCATTAAATCTTCATTATGTGTAGTGCTGCAACGCGAATATTTCACCCCGCGATCCTGACATATTAAAAAATTGTTATATATGATCTCGCTTTTTAATTTCATTTATAACTTATCCGTGAATCAGACGAATTCTAATAAAGCTACCTTCCGCGTGATTTATATGGGAATCATCGTGTTTCATTTTGTTTTGTTAATTCTACGAGATTTCCACCGGATTCATGTCTAGGAAATTTGGGTAAAACGCTAAAACCTCTCTCTCAGATTATCTTATTCAAAATCCATTTTCTTAAATATTAATGAGAGAGCAGCCGGAATTGATGAAAGCGCTCGCCAAGTTGCTATCTCAAAGTTTCTTAATTTAAATATAAGTTAATAATTATCATTATCCGAATAACATTTTCGAATATCCGCTTTTGAACGTCTCGGAGTCAATTAACATCGAAGATTTGTTCAATCGCTGAATTTTTCGTCAAAATTCAAGTTTTCCCTTCTAAAAGCAAAAAATCATTTGCAAATTTTGTTTATTTTACCGCCTTTTCTTTTTTTTTTAAGCCCGAGGAAAATCTCATTGAAATTCACGAGCCGAGGAAATAAACTATTCATCTATTTTCGTATGACATAAATTTCAAATGGAAGTTCAATTTCTCGTAATTTCTAATAAAATTGCTACGAACAATTCTACATGAATGCCGGTAAGGGAAAGATAATTTGGAAAGCATGTTTCCTATTTACAATGCTTGCAAAAATAAAAAATTAAAAACTTAAGAATCTGGGTGCCTGATTGAATTCAAAAGATAATCGGTAAATTTTTTTAAAACCATTGTTCTAAATATTTTAGGTATGTTATGTATATATATATATATCTATTATATGCTTCCTGATGTTGCAGTATGTTTTGACACGGTACGTCAAATATAAGATCAAGTTGTAAGGATTTTGTAAACGCTGACGCCATGATTGTACCTATTGAATTGGTTTTGATTCCTGTAAAAGGCGAATTGAAGAAATAAAAATTTTTTTCACCAAAATTTCAAGAGAATCGTGCGCGAACGACATGGGAATACTCTTTTCGGATCGAAAAGAAAAAATTATCTCAGACTTATTTTGATGTTTTATTCGAACGTAAAGATGGATCGTTTTCCCGCAAATCACCGAGGAAAAATCCGGAAAATAACGTCCCAAATCGAAAGAGCCAAAAAGGTGCGCGAGGAAAAAGGGAAAATTTTACTGCAAAAATGTGTCGCAGGAAAAATCTGAGCAATTTCTACGTTTGCAGCCCCGCGATAAGTCGCTCCGCTTTCTTCATCCGAGACCGGAAATTCTCCATCGAAACTTCTTTGAAATTCAGGTTCGTTTAGCGCTCCTGGAAAAAAGAAAAAAAAAATTGGGAAAACTTGAATTCCGAGAATTTTGACAAAATTTCCGGAATCGTTTCCCGGCAACGATTCCCCGATTCCCGGAATTCCCGGTGAAATAAATCGAGGGCGGGCGAATCTCTTTTCGAATCCGAGCCGGAGAATTTTCCCCCCCGGCTGCTTTATTCGCGTCGAGCGACGAGCGTTCGAATTCCGTTTCGCGATACGGTCCGGAAACCTCCGCGAAACCCGCGGGAAAATTCCCTGCGCCGAACCCCTTCCTGCCGGGGCGGGAAAAAATTTCCCGCGGGAGAGGTGTCAGATCGCTTTCATCCGCGGAATTTGAGACTTTCCGCTGTCGGAAATCTTTCTTTTCTCAGCTTCCGCATTCATTTCGATATCCTTAACGTCCGCGTTCCCAATTGCCGTATTAAATGGATGGCAAAGTCATTTTCGCTCCAAAAAAAGTGAATGGACTCCGGTTCCGGAGCGAAAGTTAATTCCTCCGTTCGAATCGTGCGGCCGCGACGAGAAAAAAGGCCCGAGGAAGAGCTTTTGTAAAGGAAAGCTCAGAAAAAGGATATTCTTTGCTTTTCCGGGCCTTGGCGAAATTTATCGGTCATTGATTCCCCACGAAAGAAATTTTCCTTTTTCCTTCCCGTTTTGCCTTTCGGGAGCTTTCGGAGTTGAAAATCAATCGGGATTTCTAATTAATTAACCAATGATTTGCGGCAGAAAGGTTGGAGACGAGCCCGCGTAAAATACCCGGGAAATGTCGCACGGTCTGGACCCTGCATCCGGAGTCGAGGGCGTCTTCGCAAAGCGAAACTTTTCCGCCGGGGAAGCTGGGTGCGAATTTCCTCGGGGAGATGAAAATCATAAATAGCGCGGCCTCTCGAGCATTCCGGAAGAGGCCCGGCGGAAGGCACGTTGCAGCGGCATTTGACGAATGGGATGCAAACGGCGCGGGTCTTGAGAGGGACACGGCAGGCTCCGCAGCGTAACCGAGACGGATTTTAGCGTGCACCGTTTGCGGCGGAGAAATTAACCTTAGCCGTTCGATGAAAGGTTATGCGATGCGATTATCGGCATCGGGGAGAAGATGGGGGGGAAAAAAAGGGGTCGATTTTGAGGGTGGGAATCCAGCCTTCCACTCCTTTCCGGAATGCAGACAATCCGCAATCCGAGAGAGCGGAAGCGAAGTGGATGCCATATTCCTACGTTTATATCGAGATCCCGAATCACTTGCTCCGGGTAATCCCGCGGGAGAGTAAAAAAAAAATTCCCAAAATGTCACGGGAGGTTAAAACAACAAGAAAAGACGTCGGATGTCTCCCGCTTCAACTTTTATATTCCGATCATGTCAAAGAGGTAAAATATGGAAATGTATGGTTTTTGAATTTTAAATATGCGACAAAAAGGAAGGAATTTCCTCGGTGAAATAGGTTGCAAAGACATTTCACATCGGTTAAAAGGGAAGAAATAAAAAGACCTTTATGAGAATTCAGGCACTGGCAAAAGCTCCTTCCTGCAGCAATGTTCTCATCTTGCTCTGCACTTTAATGCACTTTGAGATGGAATCCGAAGTATCTTTGAGTTAAAAAAAAAAAAAATTTTATTTTCCTTTGATATTCCCAATATTACGGGAAGGCGAAATAATAAAGATCGTCAGGCAGTTTCTCAATCGAGTTTTAAGTGACTCAATTTTCCGGATCGGGAGCCGAAAACTTTTCTTTTATGTCCTTTTTTTTTTTTTTTTTTTTATGTTTAGCCCAAAGAACTTGACCCGCAGCAAAAAATTTTTATTTCTCGCAGCCAATCCGGAGGAGGGAAACAACACAAATGAGTGTCCGAACGGTGGATCTTTCCAGCAATATTTTGACTTCTAAAGTGTTGAAAGCGGTAAACCTGAGGCGACAGTTTTTTGGGATGTAAAAAAGAAAAGGTTTCGGCCGAAAAGAAGGCGGATTCACTGAGGTTTCGGATTTTCCCAATCGCTCTTTTACGAATATCTGAAGAAGGAAGAGGAAACGGCCGCCTGGAATTAGTTTAATATCCGAGTTCGGATTCGGGTTTCCTTGGCGTGCTCCGAAATTCAATATTCCGGACAAACCTCGCTGTAAGTCACTCCGCAAGAAGTGCACCTCGGTTCCGAACCTTTTCGCATTGTCTGAAATTTTAATCGAGTCGAAGAAGCCTTTCAATGCCGCTCCTTTATTAACGCTGTTTTAAACTTCGTTACTTAGACATTGTCTTCCCCCCCGAGCTACAATTGCCTTTAAATCGAATGCAGAATATTTTTAAGTCCCAAATAAGCAATTATATGATGCTGTCTGGAGTTTTGCTCATTGTCGACTGGAGCTCTGGGTGAAATCCTTATTTAAACGTTATTAAAAACGGGCTCGAAACGATAAACTCAATTCTTCAATGCAAAACTTCCATGATCCTCTCTACATGTTGATGTCTCATTCGCGAAATTTCAATTTTCCTTTTTTCCCTTAGGTCAGAACCGGCTTTGCGCATGTTAATCGGCCCATAATTCTGCGGCTTAACAGGTTGCATTTTGGAGATTTTCCTTAAAAGATGTGTTTACACCGCCTCCTTATCTCCAAAGCGGCGAAAGCATTCTATCGACCCTTGATATTTATGACGTTCTCTGCCGGTTTCCAAAAGCGACAAATTTTCCAGTGTCAACGCGCTTCAAAGAAACACAGTCTTCGCTTTCCAAACCCGAAAAAGCATCGGCCGCCGCAGAATAATCGCCGTTGCCGTCAGCGGACCGTGATTTTTCATATGATCGGAATCCTCGATTCAACCTTTTTTTGATCGGGCCGCAGAAAATATCCGGAAATTGCCGCAGCCGACGAACGGGATCGGGGCAACCGCCCCCAATCCAATCTCTGCCGAAGAAAGTCTTCCCATCACGCGCGGGACCCGGAGCACCTTATTGATACCGGCATTTTATTTGACTGCTAATTTGAAGATTTAGAGCCAAATAAAAGTCAACGGCGAAAACATTTTTTCCTTTTTCGATTTTCCTTTAGAACACTTTTCCTTTCCGCTTTCACCGCCTCGCATCCCGTGCTTCTTATTCGCACGGTCACGTTCGTGCCGTCCCTCGGACTGTCACTTAAGCCGTGCACCGACGCAGCCGGAGCTCTGCGGGGCATCGAGAGTAAAAAAATTATGCGAACGGAACATCGAAAATCCCCCCGTTGCCTCGGGCTCCCGGTACGAATCCGTTTCAGGCCCGCAGGGCCGCGTAACGCTAAAGACGGCATTTTGAGTTCAAACAACCCCCTAACCATTATACTGAATCCGAGATGAAGATCGAGTGGTGAAACATTTTTTTCCCCGTGTCCACCCCATAAAGCAGTCCAAGGATCGTGGCCTTAGATTCCGTCTTGTGGCCGAGATTAGACTGCGGTCGGGGAACCGGCGAAAGGCACCAAAAAAATGAGCCGGGACAAAGCCGCCCGTGTCCCGCGGGATTCAGAAGCTTTTTTCCCGATCACCTTTTCTGGCGCAGAATAAATTTTATTCATCGCCTTTTACGAACCTTTTCAGCATTCATTTTTCAGCAAAAAAAGGAAAAAAGACGTAGCTTTTCCGATTATTCGCTGCGGACGAGAGAGGGGCTTAAAAGTGTTTTCAAATACTTTTTGAATTTTTGTTTTTTTGAGAATCGAACGATTTGGATAGGTGCGACCGGGCCGTGTTCAAGAGGAAGCCCTTCAAAGGGTGGCCACCAAAAAGACTGGACGTGCCCTCGGTGACGGAACGATACACGTCTTTGTTGATCTGAACATGGTTGAAAGACATGAATGTAAAAGAGCGCCATAATATTTATATATATATATATATATGCGTTGCAAAATATTTTATGCTGTTGTTGCTACCACGTTAGAAATGGCAATTAATCGCACGGGTTTAAAAAGTCGATTCACTTCAGGATTGCCAAATATGCGATTTCACGAAATGGAAAAGCCTCTTTTTCCATGCTTTTAAATCCGGAAATATCTTCTTCCTTTTCATTGTTTAACAAGCACTCCAGAGAAATCGGACGAAAAGGTTTTGTGCAAAAAAAAAATGCCAAATGAAGTGAAATTTCCTTTTCAACTCTTTCTTATACTTTTTTCCTTCCATTTGGGTCCCTTTTCTGCCTATTGTTGCATGAATTTTCCTCGGCCCTTTTCCTTTCGCCCTTATTTCGAGCGGAGGATTTTCCGGCACTCATTTCGCTTCGCTCTCCCGGCTTCCCGGTCGAATCCAGCCCGCGACCGCTCCCAGGCGAGAAACCGGAAACAGAAGCAACTCCCCGGCAGCCGTGGCATTAGATCGGCGCCGCCCCCGTTGCCTCTCTCGCATCGATCTCAATTACCTTCCTTATGCAAATACGATTCGCAATCAATCAGCGGCGAAAAGGAACGAACGAAGGGATTTTTTTCCAGAAATTAAGGGAGGAAAAAGAATTTTTTCCATCGGATGATCGCTTTCATTTATATTCATAAGATCAACCTGATTTTTCCTCCCCTTCCCTGAAATTCCATGCGCCGGCAATAAAGATCTCGGGGTTTGGCATTTTCAAAATGATAAATGACCGGACCTGTGGATTGCAACAAGAATATTGAAAAATTCTTCCTGTCGGATCACCCCGCTTCCGGTTTTCTTTTTTTTTTTTTCTCTTCCGGCAGACGACTCCAAATTGATGTTCCACGTCCCTTTTCGACAATTCCCATTCCGTTTCGAAAGTTTTCCCGATCCGTCTCTTTTGACGGAACGCTTCGGCTTTGATTAACAAGTCCCTGTGAGGTGTCTGAAATCTGCGAGACAGTCGGGTTTGCACTGCGACAAACGGAGCATTCGCAAAACACCATACGATTTCACCGTTCGCCTTCAGGTATTTCATTTGCTGCTTATTACACGGCCGAAGGAAATCGGACGACGCATAAAAATATGCAAACATTATAGCGTAATAAAATTCAAACCCTGGTTTATTCAACGAAGCTTCAATCATTCATTTAACTTAGGTTTTATTTTATGTGGAAAAAATGAAAAATAATGTTATTATTAAATTTCCATATGCAATAAGCTGATCACGGATCTGACTTGCGGAAGGGCAAGGAATAAAAAAAAAAAAAAGCAAAAAATTCTCTTTTAAAACCCATTTCTATGGCGGGTTTTCCGGACGATGACTCCAGGCTGTTTTTTTTTCAAATTTTATACATTCATTCGGCTTTTTGTGGAACGACAATATTCTCCAGCTCCATGGTTGGATTCGTTTATTTTTCCAGGGACGACTTAAAGCGTCTCCCCGACCCTACACATCCATCCCAAATACCCGAGGAAAGTTGAGCGCAGTCCCGGCGTTCACTTGCCAGTTTCCGCGCGCACGACAGGATTCGAGCTCCCGCCCTCTCACCCCGTGGGACAGGGAAAAGCAGGGGGAGACAAAAGCGGAAAATGCGGCATTCGAGACATCCTTCCTGCGTTTCGATCCTCGGGCTCGGTGGTCAAAATCGGAAAATTTTGGTTTTCCATTCGCATTCGATGCCGTTCGCGTCCCCGGCAGCGTGCCGTTGCTTTTTTTGGAACAGGGGAATAACTGCGCCTCATCCGAGAGGGCGCTTGTTCAAGGGGGATGAAGCCAAACCGAGAGGAACGGTAAGCAAATGAATTTTTGCGAATAAAACGTCTCCGGGGACTTATTTCTGCCCGGATTTAATAAAATTCCATTCTTCATCTCCTCCGGATAACCCGCCCCCCTGCATCTTCGGTGGTGCCCTGGATCTGCGAAAGGAGCTTTCCCAATTCCGACACATGATACGAGAATTTTCTTTTTACCCGGAGAAGGAAAAGGTTATTTTATAAGAGAAAAATAGGCCATAACTAATTTACTACTTTTTATCGTTTCACCAGTGATTCTACCAAAATGGAGGGTACATAAAAATCTTTTTATAGTCTAATAATACAAAGATATATCAGTGAAATAAACATCATCCCGATGTCGACTGTTTTATTGTTCTGTTTGTAATTTTTTTCTTTTTCGAAAATTTTCCTTTTTTTTTTGTCTTTTTTTGTGGGGGGGGGGGGGGGGGGGGGGGGGGGGGGGGG
>JAOWBB010013758.1:38718-55620 GCA_028565995.1 Ricinus marginatus
TTTATTTTTTTTTTTTTTCTAAATTTTTCTTTTTTTTTTTTTTTTTTTTTGTGCCCCCCCCCCCCCCCCAAAAGCCCGACGAAAACCTTCCGTGCAGCCCTGCTTTATCCCACACCGTCGCCCTGCAAAATCCTCAACGCGTCCAGGTCTCCTCCGATTTCTGTCGCCCGATGACTTCGACGCGGTTTTTCGCATCTCCGAACCCCTAAGGCTCATCCGGCCTTGTGAAGGGTAAAATTTGCAGCTTCGTCACTCGTGCCGCACGCTTTTCCGCTCGCCTGCCCGTCCCCCGTCGAATCCTGTCGGGAAAAAAAAAGAAAAATTTATTTCTCCTTCCGGCCTACGAAGCCGAACGTGGAATCAAACGGGGAAAGTGCGACGGTAAAGAAACATCCCTTTGATTGTTACGATATGAATTATTGGTGAAGTTCGTGGGGGTGTTTTTGGTTTTCCTCTCTTCCTACCACCCGACAAACATTTCGGCGTAGACCTCCTACTCCGGGGGAGGGGGTTTTGTCTCGCGGAGCACGCTTCAGAAATTTAGCAGATTATTTTTTTCTTTTTGTTGAAAATTCAGGTCTTTCGTGTGTCCCGCCGTCTCGGGACACTTTTCACCGTTCCCGGAGGGGTCGGTAAATCGAAAGCAGGCATCCGGAGGAGAAGCTGCGGCTTGACGCTCGCGCTTCGGGCCCACCGAAGAAAAATGTCACCTCCTAATTAAGAACCGGGAAAGCACTGTAAGAAATAATTTATTTCCGGGTTGCTCCATTCCACCCTTTCGACGTTTCCCTTATCCAAGAAACTACCCCCTTAACCAAAAAACCGCGACTACAAGTCGCGACAAAGACTGCGAATCTTTAAACGGATTAAAGTAAAATTGTTTCGCAATGATTCGCTCCCTTTTCAGCAGCGTACGACGAGGTGGAAGCCGCAGGAAGTCGCAAAGCTGATCTCTAAAATGTACAAATCTCGAGAGTTCATAAAATTTCCGCTTTTGATTTAACCCCCGGCCGCACCCCGATCTTCGACAGGTTCTTCCGTCGTGTTCCCGTCGCCGGTCCAAAATGTTGAACCTTCTGCCGTTTTTCGCTAATCAACCCGTTTAAACTTTAAATTCGTCACTTCCGCTCGTCTGGGGCGATTCCGCGTCTCGCTGAAGGATCCGTTTGCCGCGCGACAGCAACGATCTCGAGCAGCAGCGATCTCCCCGCGGCAAACACGCGGCAAAGCAGGTAGTTTGGAACGAAAGAAAAAATGGAATTATGCGGATCATTAGACCCGAGTGTACTTCCAGGGATTGGGTCCAAATGTTTTCTCCATCGTTAATCCCACCAATCAAGCCAATGGTCCGATTTAGGGGTTAAATGAAGCATTGCATTACCTAAATATTAGTTGCACGATTACAAATTTAATCTGCAACCGATCCAGATTATTCGTTTTTCCTTTTCGCCCCCTCAAAACAGCCGGAACGCATTTCCGTCGCTGATCACCAAATACTTTTTCCGTTTCCGGCGCGTTCGAACCGGAGAAAAAAACCCCGTAGCTGACGTGAAGGAAAAATACGTTTGCGGCGAAGCATTTGAGACGACCTGCTCGGCGCATCCGCGTTGATGTCCCTCAGTTCTGAAACTTTTCCTTTTCTCGTCCGCCCAGCAATTACATATACATTTCCGATAAATTTTCTCCGGCACTGGAGATCTTTCTAATCCCGACATCCGTATCAACCGGATGAAAATTGTCTTGCCATTATATCGACCCAAATTCGTGCTGTCTCCCGGTGATATTGCCTTTTGGAAGTGAAGGAAATTGGGGAAAAGTTCCATCAACCTGAGGCTCGTTTGAAGTTTATTTTTTCTTTGTACTTAAATCAAATGCTCCGGTCCCACATGAATCCCAGTTAATATTTTTTCCTCAACAAATTCCTCCGCAGCCAAAGCAAATGATTGCGGTAATTTTGTTGATTTTCGGTACAAGACATCAAGCTAACAAGCATTATGCCTTGGAAGCGATCTCGGCTTAAAAGTATTTTAGCACAACATTTGCATTACATTATGTAGAGAGATATTTACGGTTTTAGTAGACACGTCTGTATTTTCTCGGGAGCCTATAATTTGAAAGCATAATAGATTCGGAAGCTTCCGCACGAAGTTTTAAAATTAAATTATCCATTTTCTGTACGAAATAAAAACCATAAATGAAATTAGAGTTGGTTTTGACAGCTAAAGAAGTTTTTTTTTTCTTATGCAGATGACTACTGAATTTGGGAAGAAGAATTTTGTTGTATTATGTATTATAACATATATTTTTACTCGCACACGTTACAAGAGGTGAAATCTTTGAAATGCGTTTTTTTCTTTTTTTTTAAAAAAGAAACGTTTAAAAACATACGGGAAGAAAAACCTAAGTTTGCCGCGTTCGGCAAAGTGGGATATTTAGATTTCCGCACCAAGAAAAGGAAAAAAAAGCGCAGCGACATTAAAAGGCAAATGACTAAAAACTTTCTTGTCCGTCTAAAATTTGGGAAAAGCTTTGCGTTTGACCTTTGCCAGTTTTCCGGGGGAAAAACACTCAAAAATAAAGGGAACGGAAACCGAAGCGCGTGAACCCGCAAAAGACGTCCTCGCCGGGAAAATTCCCGATTCCCGCGACATCATTTTCCGCCTTTCCTCCCTGCCCGGCGACGAACCCGACGACCGCGCGATCGTCGTTATGCGGAACTTCCGCTGCGGGCCTGCCGCATCACCGGGAGATTCCTTTGCCCCGCAGCTCGTCTTCCAGGTTTTCAGGTCCGCTCGCGGTCCCGCGATCGTCCCGAAGGATCGCCGAGCGGGTCGAGAGCAGCCACGAGTCGCGCCGCGGTCTAAGGCGCCGGAGAAAAAGGGAAAAATCAGCGCCCGGCTTCCGTCAGCGGCGACATCCTCGCCAAAACACGCGATTTTCGAAACTTCGCCTCCGCTAAAAAGCGCCGGAAAGCAAAGGAATTCCGATTGTCATCACTGGACCGGGCACCGGGTTTTTCCTTTCAGAAGAAACGGGAACCCATTTCGCCAGCATGCGCGATGTCGGGTTCGACGCGAAAATCCGAACATTTCCCATTTTAATTTTCGTCTTTTTTCCTCGCAGTCCCTCGCACCGGAACAAAACGAACGAAATTCTTCGACTCATTTGCTCCGGAAACTGGGAAAAAGGCGACCAAACCATGTTTTACGTGCCGATCATGCTGGGGCACCTAGAACCAAACCTTCGGGAACGGGAAATGATTTATGGGGGGAAAGAAAAGAGCAATCGGAGAGTCGAAAATTTTGGAAATTCAAATTCCGAAACTCGTGTTATCGTACCTAATATTTCAGAGCTAAAAAACCCGAATTTTTCCTCGTTATTCACATTCATCTGAAGCGGATCGCGATGTTAAGAACATTCATATTGAGCCTTTACGGATCCTCAACCGTAAACAGTTGATTTCTTCCTTTCGCAAAGCCATTTGGTTAAGCCGCGCGTTCACGTATTGCTCCTTTGTCAGCACTCGACCGTCAGCCTTTCGCAGTTTTCCCGGGTTGCTCCGAGCTGGAAAAGCGATTGGCTCCCGGTGGTCTGCCTCATTTTTTCTCGCGTTTTCATTCGGCGCCCCCGTCAGGTAGCACTCCCCGAACTCACATTTCTGCGACCGGTTTCTTTCTCCCGCATCCGAAGGAATTAAATCCAGTGCGCTTCCTCGCTCGGAGGTGGAGCCTTCCCCTTTTCCGTGCAGAAGCGCGGGGGCTCTGCTGAATGTCGCATTTCACCCGCGGACCCGAACGGCTCCGCATTCACGCGAATCAGGACGGTGATGAAATTTTCACTCGATGCCCTCGGCGTTAAAAAAGACATAAAAAAATAAAAGCCCGACTTGAATAATCTCATTATTGCTAAGCAAACTCGAGCATGACAGCAAAGTGGAGTAGCTTAACTCGTCACGTTTTAGATCCGCAAAAACATGCAAGACTTGTCGGAGGAAAATTTTCTCGTGGAAAATTCGCCTCCTCCCCGTTGTTCTCCTTCCTGTTTTTCGATTTGAGGCTCCGATTGTCGATTCTGCCCTTTTCCTCGCCTCCGTTAACCGGTCCGAGTGACTTATCCCCCGTCATCCCTTAAAGACCGAGCTTTCCTCTTATTCCCTATTCCAATTAGTGGTGTTGTTATAACTTTCGACCCGAACAAGAAGATAAACCTCGTTCTTCGGGAACACGAAAGGGATGAATATCCGTAATTAAATCGCGATAAATTTCTTTCGCTTCGCCCGGGATGAATGAATTTTTGGACGCATCGTCGGAGAGAGGCGAAATCCCGCGGACCGAAAAAAAATAAATAAGTTTTTCCGGCAGTAAAAATGTATTTCCGTCGAAATTTTTGGCCTTCGGACTTTAGAACAAATTTTCAAATTTATTTCGATGCGCGCCGGTCCGAATTCCGAAATAGATCCCCGCGATCTCGCCCTGCCATACCGCCACACTGCCGGGGTAAAAATAGCAGAATCTCGCTTAAGCCAAAAGCTCCTTTAGATCCGCGCCGAAATCGTAAATTTTTCCAATGTTACTTGATACCGTTAATTTATCTTAACCGCCATCCGTTTAATGGCTTCGGGCTGTTGCCCGACTCTCTTTTCGCCGCTCTGCCCTCCGGCGTGGAAACTCCGGGAAAGCGGAAAACGTTTTTTCCAGGTTTCTGATTTCGATCGTTCGTCGGGGCGCAGTTGCAAAGCGACGACGGGGGCACGATCCGCGCCGGCGACGTTGAAAATCGCAAGTGCCGCCGGTCTCAGATTCCGCTCCAGATCCACGTCCAAAATCTCCCGCGGTTCGAGATCTCTGCACTCGTCTCACGTACACGCGTGGCATGCAAAACTATCCGGTGCAAGCGGGATCCGGAAGCCGAATCAGGGATTCTTCCACGGTCCGGAAGCGCTCATGTAGATGGCACACTCCGTCTTATTCCTTTCTCAAAAGCCACTCCGGCAGCGTGATAAATTTCACATTTCTGATTCAGCAGAATCGAGTTAATGCAATCAATCAGTCCAGCCCGTGATTAATAACGGAGGAAAAAGAAATGGAAGGAAAAGGCTCGATTTATCGATGGCGCAGGAGGAGCAACCTGCTGGCTCCATATTTTTGTTTTACTTTCCACATGAATGTAACACCCCGGGAAGTTTCCTCTCTCCTACACACACGCACACAACCACAATACACAAATAATCTTTCACAGTTCGTCCTGCAGCCTCGATGTTTCGATCACTACGTAACGTGACTGCAGGTCCTGCATTACTCAGTCTTATTCGTTTCTTTATTGACTGATTATTCCCTTTATTGGGAATTAGATTTATTTTAACTTCGTGCGAATTATGTGTATGTTGCATCCAGCACATCCACATACACACCTCATGCACCGTACGCCACAGTGGGAGGCTGTCAATACGCGGCTTCCGTCGATATTTCTTCGTTTTTTTCAACGGGAAATAACGTAATCAGGGAAGTTGGGAAAGGAGTAAATCCCAAGTTTGGGACCGATTAGGGACTAAGGGAATCCGTTTTAAAGTCATGATGGAAAATCAACAATCGCCGACATTGTTAAGTTGTGCCCAGGAAGTTTTCGTACATTGCCGAACCGACGCCGAGGGCAGAAAAATAAAAATAATCTTTTCTTTAAAAGAATTTTCTTAGGCACAATTCTCATATCGAAATTGAAAGTTTTATACCATTTACAAGAAGTAAAAAGCTTTAAAGAAAAAAAAAATTGAATTGTAAATGTCCCACCACGGCGAACAAACTCAAATTCAATCCCGCTGACACTTGGGATATCGAAATATTCGCTTATTCATACGCTTGATACAAGGTTCGCGAGGCATTAAAAAATTTCCGCCACAAGATCGTTTCTCCGACACGAAAATGCCGTTCCAGCGGCAGTCCGGGCAAGCTGCGCCGCGGCACGACAGCATTCCTCGCGCCGGGTCGCAGCCTTCCACCCAGTTCGAATCCGATTTCAGCGGGCTCCAGCCGCGTTCACGGCTTTCAGCGCGATCGCAGAAAATCCTCCTCGGCGTCAAAAGTTTCCAACTTATCTGTTTCGAAAACAAGTTTCGCTTCCGGACCGGGGGCGCCGGAAACTTCGAAACTCCCCGCCGCAAAAGGGCTCGCGCATAGCGCAGATTTTTTTTTTTTTTTTCGCTGGCGCACGCAAAAGCCGTGCTTCGACCGGCGAAGGAGCGGGACCGGAAAATGCGGGGCGCTTTACCGCGTTCCAGACCGACGTTTCCGGGAGGACGTGGAAAAAGCAACGACGCAAAGCTTGTTGTCCGTCAGTTTGGCCTTTGGTCAAAAACTATTTTGGAATTCCCGAATTCCAGCGCGGAGCAACGCCGCGCAAGCCGCAACGCATGGACCCGCGCTGTCGTGTTATGAAATCATCAACCTGAAACCGTAATACGCGCATTACTCGATCCCCAAAATCCAGAGTGATCATTCAATCACTCTGGACCTCTTCATGTCTTTGTCTTGGACTATTTTACCATGCGTTTGCTTTCTTAATGGACTCCGCTTCACTTCTCATTCCAGCTCGGCGTTTTACATCATTATTGCATCAGGAAACGTCCGTAGAGCCACGATTAAGAAATCTCCCTTTACCATTGCAATATTCAGCAAACTGGGAGGACGATTCCCGTCCCCGGCTCTTGCGAGGATCCCTTTGCACTGCAGAGTTGGGGCAACACATCTTATAACGAGACGGAATCAAACGCAACCCATTCACCAACAAATAATTGCCCCGTTCATTTAGTTTAAGCGAACCTCATTTGATTCGAATTTAGCTTAATCAATTCACCCTTAGACTGCACGCATTCGGCAGCATTTAAGTGGTACGTGAAAAATTGAGCGACAATCGGAAGCGTTTTGCGCCGACACGGGCCGGGAATTCGCCCTGCGGACGAGCATTAATTATTTAGATGGTCAGAAGCCCGGAAAGCTGGAAAGAAACCTGAACCTAACCTGCCTCTTGCGCGAGGATGAAAGGAACGTTTATAATTCCATAATGTCTTTTGCACTCGCATAAATCTAAAGTGACGCTGCCGTTTTGGGAAAGCTTTGAAAAACTTGTTATTGCCGTGTAATACTGCAAAGACGGCGTAAAAGCATTACGAACGTGAAGCCACTCCATTTGATTTCATTACGAGCAACCTTTTTCTTTTATTAAGGGATGAATTTTCTTTTTCCCGTTTCGTGGGTGCCAACCTTTCCCGTTCGGTTTACTCAGCGATCCGGTGATTTGCCCCGGATCCCATCCTTTCCCTCTCCCGACAAAGACGGTGCGGGGCTCTTCCTTTTGTTTTCGACTCGCTTGCTTTCCATCCGCCTCATCCTTCGCCGATTCACCTGATGCCCCGAAACCTCTCGCATTGCATCTTGCATGCAAATGAGAAAATTCAGCATTCATAACCCGTTCCCCTCTCACTTCCTCATTATTTGCTTTTCCATGCTTCTAATATGCGGTTTTTGCTGCGTTAATTTAATTTTTTCGTCCCGTTCACTGCGCAGCCTCGAAAGCAATTTCCTTGTCTTCGAGGCGAAAACTCTCGGATCTGGGAAATCGCCCGAGGGGAAATTGCGATCTGGAGGCGGAAGCGGTCGCGGTGATCGGTCGCACGGAGCGGGATTTTGCTGACGACGCCGTCGAGCGAGGCGAGTTTCCCGCGCGCGACGCAAGGCGACCCCCTGCAAAATACCGTAACTTCCGCCGCCGAGAGGTGTGCCCCGACATTTGCCGGGCGAAAGCGTCGCAGGATTTACGAGGTTTCCCGGTATAATTTCTGCTGCGAAACACCTTAAAATAATTAACCTCCGACAATCTGACCATTTACTCCGGCTCGAAGCAAACTCCGCGATTGATTATAACCGTTCCACGCTGTCGGTCCCGGAGGTTTCGGTTCGGTTAGGGAGCTTACATTTTTTACGAGGAAGGGATTCCGGGGCACTTAAACCCTCAATTACATCGGATAGCTAATTTCGACAAAAAGGAAAAACCTGGAAAATGCTCCAAAGCTCCGTAGGTTGTCCTTTGCTTTTAAATCACATTTTCACTTCACGTCTTGGGCTTTTGTCGTCTGCTATAAAACTATAATTTTGATCGATTCCAATAAAAATTTTCAGATCTTCGCATGTAAGTAACCAAATTTTCATTGTTATGTGCATAAATAATACAATACTGAATTATTCTATATATTCTGCATTTATATGTTATCGACGGTACAACAAGCATACGTTAATATTTACTCTATCCGATGCGAAAAAAATTTATAATACGCAAGTAATCTATCTGTACTAATGTAATTTTTATATATATAAATCATACTTTCAAATCAAATATGGTTTTTTATTATATTGAGACGTATATGCATGCAGGAGCTCCAATCTAAAGAAGCGCAGGTTGCAGTAGAAGGGTTACATAATATCGGATGACTGCATATTTTTATGTAAGAGACGATGCTTTTACCCGCAAAACATTCCTAAGCACTTAAATTTGCTAACGCTCTCATAAATCACGCGTACATAAAATAAAGCTTATATATAGATGGCAGATCGCTGACAGAAAACTTAAGATACGCCGGAGGAAGGGCCGCGAATGTTGGGTACGTGCGGTGTTTTTTGTTTTTTTCCTCCATTTTCCATCCCCACGCCCGAAAGGGTTGCGGTTTTTGAAAAAATCTTTCACTTTATTTGATCGCGCAAACAATTTCTAAGGCAATTGATTATCCCCGGCTTCCGATCACATTTGAACCCTTCATCCGAGGTCTGGCAAATTGGCTGTTGCTACGGAGCAGGGGAACCGCCGTGGAAGCAACTGTCTGCGATTAAATTCCCTTCCGGTCTCATTAGTTTCTTAGGGAGGAAATTTAATTTCCACGAGGAAAATCGATTCTGCAGCCATCTCCAGAAGTCTGTTGTCATAATGGAAATCTGGGGAGGCGAATGGAAAATAAAATTGATTGCAGAAAGCTTTTGTTTTTTGTGAGTTTTTTTTTTCCGAACTCAAAATCTCCTGCAGGAAAGAGTTTTTATTTTCAATCCGGGGATTAAAACGTTTAAAAAAAAATACGCGGCCACCTATCGGCCGCCACGACTCCCGGCACCGGCATTTTCTCCTCGTCTCTCCCTTCCCGCGCCTCGTCGGGGCGCTAAGAATCCCCCGTCACATCCGGCGTCCGTTTTTTCGACGTGTCACTATCGGAATCGCTCCCACGATTCATGCTCCGATTATTCGGATCGGTCTCCGCGATTTTCCCCTTGCGATCCGGGCACGTTCGGATCACATCCCCCGGGAAAAGCCCTTCCTCTCGCATCGGCCTCTTGGTTCCCCGTTCATCCCTTTTCCTCGGCTCTCTCGTAGATCTCCGGGAAAATATTTATTCAAAAACAAAAAAAAAAAATTTCGGACCGCGAAAACCGGGAAATTTTATGCGACAGGAAAAAATGCGTCTGTGCCCGAGTTCCAGATAACCAGACCTCCTCCGCTGATATTTATCCGCTGCTTTTCCGAAGATAAAAGAAATGCGTGGAAAAATCGTTTCGGAAACCTGGAATTGCGTGATCATTCTTGCCTCGAATATTCCCGAACCAACCGCAGACCGACATTTTCCATCCATTCATGCGATCTCGCTGAATTTGGACTTTCCCGCGGTTAATTAGCATGATTTAGATCTCATTAGAATAACATTGTGCGGAATTCGATTTGTATAAGGGGTGATTTTGACTCCGAAATCATCCCCCAGTTAAGCTAATACTCTGAAAACTTTCTGTACGACGAAAGGTTTTCCTCATAAATCAGATTCATTTTATTTAAAGTTTCTTATTGAAAAAGTTCTGCAGCGGAGAAGCCTTTCCTTCAAAAGCGATAACCCATAAGAGTGCGAAGACAATTTAATTTGTGACATCGACTTCTCCGTTTTCCGTGCAACGACGAGCGTCCTCATTCTTTGGGAAAATAGTTTTTCGCCGAGGAAGGTGAGACGCTCGCTTAGTATTCGAAAGGCGCTTCAAGTATTTTGGCTTCCAAAAAAAAAAAAAAAAAATAAGAAGAAGAAGAAGAAGAAGAAGATGCTGCTGCGTGTGCGAAACTGGAAAAATAAATTGAATCCCGACATTTTCCATCAAACTTTTAAGGCCCTTCTGTTGCATCGAGTCGAGAGTCATCCTTGCAGTCATTCTCGAGGCGAATCCGTAAAAAGAAAAAAAAAAAAAAGTAAGTTATCGATGAGAAATTCAGCTAAGAGAAGAAAAGTGAATTTAGTCGTCAGCGTTATTGCTTAAAAGACGCAAAACGATCCTGACGCATCCTGCGACGCTTTCTCCCGCGAAAAATGTTTTTCGCGTATTTCAAAATGAACCCGGTCAAAAAAAGACTTCGCAGGTTTATGCTGCTTGTCTGTCCTCGGTTGCGTGCCCGACAAAGCGAGTGTCGCCCTTCCGTTTGTACCCCAATAAACGACTGCACTTGAGGAAACCTGTCGAAACGGCGGCTGCTAGCTTAGATAAAATATTTGACTCTCCATGTAAATCCTGAATTTACAACACTGAAACACGTCTTCCAGTTGTTAAGGGCTCTATTTTGACTCTCTCCGAAATAATCCAAAACTGTAGGAGAGTCCGCAGTATGCTAATTTTACTGCTTTTTAAATTGGGGGTCTTTCAGCGAGCTACCTTAAAGCTTCACATATTCAGATAATGCGAAACGAACGGATTCGGCCAATCAATTTAAGAACAGGTTGAAACGAAAGAGTAATATCTGGAGTTACTGAGAGAACTGAATTCAGTAATAACAATAAATATCTGGCAGGGATCAACGATATCATTTTAAAAGCCCATTTTGTGAAACTATCAGATAAAAGATCTTCGAAATAATATTATCCACGCTTAAAATCCCTCGGCTGTTTGAATTAAAGTTTGCTCTTATTGACGACATGGAAAACGTAATATCCTTTTGATATTAAATGGTAAATTCTCATTTTTTAAATTATAACGTAATTTAATTATTTCGCATGTATATATATATATATATATATATATATTTCTGATAACTAGCTTCAAGTGCTTTGTGTGCAACGTAATTAGCTGTTGCGATATCAATTAATAAATAATGTCAAATATACAAACCTACGGCTTTATTTATTGCTGATTTTATGGGAAGATTTTTTTTTTTTTTTCATTTTCATTTGAAAATCCGAAATCGATCCGAGATTAAAATTTCGATCTCGTTTTCCTGACGTGAAGGCAATCGGAGAAGAAAATTTTTCCACAATTTTCATTCAACGATTTTCCAGTTATTTACGAACCGAGCTCTTCGTTTTCAAAAAACGAGTCTTACGGCTCCTTCCCTAAACCCGATGGCTTCATCCGGGGCCGCTGCGGTGCACGCGCGGCCTCCGTAATTTATTCAATGCAAATTCCGGGGCGGGAAAGCGGATTTACACTCCCGACAGCGGGTTCTTTTTTACCCCGCAGCCTGTTTTTCAGCCCTTTGACGTCCTAAACTCCCCCCGCCCTCACCCGGCGATAAAGCAAGAAGATGGTAAGCTTTGGTAAAGCTGCGATTTTCCCAGGCAGAAATCGACGAAGAAAAGCGAAATTTAACTCCGAGAGCAACAGAAATGTCTTCGAAATAACAAATAAAAAAAAAAAAAAAGCAAATAAAATTAAAAGGCTCTCTCAGGTTTTCCCGACTTTCCTACATCGCCATCTAAGAAGCACTGAAGGAAGCGGAAAAAAAAAAACGAAATCTGCAGTGTAGAAAATAAATTTTTCGCTCAAATACGTGTCCCAAGGAAAAATTAATTGTTCCGTCACTGGGCTGAAACCTTTTTCAAATGAAAATTTTCCCCGGGTGCCGGGGCCCGCTTTCCGGTCCGATCCGAAGCTTAAGGACCCGACCGACGGACGGCGTCTGCAGCAGACACATTGTCAGCTCGCATATTTTTCATTAATTATTGCCTGAAATTATGCTTCGGCACATCCATTCCTTCTGCTGCGCCTTCTAACGATCTGACTTTTTCGCTGCGCCACTTCCGCAATTTTGATATTTTCCTATTCTCGCTTCCGCATCCTTGTCAACTTCCGTCAGGAGCAAGTAAATACCCGAACATTCTTCGGGTTTTTTCTTTCTTGCAGGATTCTTTCAACCTCCCGCGAAACTTTCGTTAATTTATTCATTTAAAAGTAAGAAAAAAGCGATCCTTTTCCATCACAAAGCGTCCTTCGTACAAAAGATACGCAGAATGAAAGTTCTAAATTATATTCAGAATTAAATAAAACGAGCATTGAAAGATTGAGGAAATGAAGGAAAATAAGAGATTTCAGAAGATTTAATATTTCAGCCATGTCATAAAAAAGAATTATTAATGTTGCAATTTCTTTTTTTTTTTTTTTTTTTTCTAAAATGTTTATTCCGAAAACAACTTTAAATATTTTTTTTTTTCAAAGTGCCTTTTTCAACAATCATTGCATTTCGCGGTGATGAAAAATAAATTAATTAAAAGTTAAAACGATGCCTCAACAAGAAAATTGTGCCGATAAATAATTGCTGATTGTAAAGACATAAGATGAACTGATGCGAAAATTAGAGACTAAAACGATGTACATGAATATGGAAAAACTTCATTCATTTCCTTGCATCGATGCTCTCATTGAAAAGGGCAAATGAGATTTGCGGAAAAAAAAATTGTCAAAGCTTCTATTTATCAACAGCAGTAGAATAGGTTGAAGGTTACAAAGGGTTACAAAGGCAGCAGTAGCCTTTTCAATTGCTTCGAAGAGTGAATTTTCAGTTATTGCATCCCTTGACGAATTCCTACATCGCCTTTCAGAATCCTCTTTCTTCCAATTTTCTTTCTGAAAGGGCTTTATTTGCTCCTCCAGAAAACAGGAAAAGCACTTTCGAGTACAATTCAGGTAACTTTCGTGCGCGCCTTCTCCCTTTCCCTGCATCCATTTTACACCTACAAATACACGGATATAAAATATGTGGATATGCTTTCTCCATCTACATACATATGTAGATATCCACACACACACACACACGTATATGTATGTAGTTGGAGAGATGACTGTCGAACCGATTTCTCTGCTCTTCCGGAAAAATTACTTGTAAAACTTGTGGTTTGAAACAAGTTCAAGAAGTTTCGTCAATTCTCCGGTGCGCCGTCGTTTCGCTTCGTCGCGGCCCGACTGCCGTTCCGAGGAAAATCCCGTCGCATACATCGACGTTATTAGCCCGAGCAAAGGGAGAGACATCCTGAGATCTTCGGAAAACGGAACTCGGGAGCTGTGCGATTCGCGGCAAACCCATTCTTCAAACGTGTTTGCCTGGCAAAGCCCCTCTCAAATCGGATGTTCCGAAAGATATTCATCGCCCAGACGGACCTGGAAATTTTTCGGGTCTGCCCCGAATACCAAAAATTTCGAGCGTTTTCCGGTTCGTTCGCATCCCGCAAAGCTGCGCCGTCGCGGCGACAAAAAAAAAGCTCAACGCAAACTTTCGCCGATCTCATATAACACGCGTTCACACATATACATACATCGCATGCACGAGAGCGAAAAAAGCTTCGGCCCAAATAAATTTTCATTATCGTCGCTCTCAAAATTCCTGCGATGTGCCTCAAAAAGTTCTGCCTGTCGTGCGGTAAATTGCGAGAAGTAAGCAAAAAATTAAAAAAACAAAAATTAAAGCTGTTGTTTCAGTCAGTTTTAAAATGAAAGGTAAAAATGCCTTGTAAATTTGCTCTTTTGAAGTAATTCGACTGCAGATTTTACATTTTCCTCTGGATCGACCCGTCGAAGCTACAATGAAAAACTGCTTTAAACCATCGAACGTGAATCCAATCGAAGGCAGGGCAAGGGAAAAGGAGAAAAGTTGGAAAATTACCCGAGATGCTTTTCCCGCATCAAAATGAATCGCCTCAGAAAGTTTCGTTCCACTTTTAAGCGTTTTTCTTTGAAGTTACGGCGAGTCGTCAGCAGTATTTTCCGGTGTGTCAGCTTTGATGGCGATGAAAACCGCATCTGCGTTAATGTTAGGCATCCCGAAGGATTTGTTTTTTTTTTTTTTTTTTTTTTCTTTTCATTTCCGCTCGCAATTCTTCCATTTCCCCCGTTCGATTTTCCGCGCGCGTTTCGACGGTACGACCGGGGTTTAATGTCCGAAAACCACGTAAAAACTGCCGGTCCCCCGTTAGCGAACGTTTTCCCCACGGGGGTTTAACCTCTCCGCACGTTAAACCGGAAGGCGAACGCGAGCGACGTGATTCGATGACTTTTCGCGGGGGTTTCGTTCGTTAAAAGATTGGGCGGCGCAGACGAACGGCGCCGAACGTTCGGGAAAAAATTCGCCTTCCCCTCGGGATCTTTACCGGAAACGGGATTGTCTCAAATAGCGCCTTCTTCGTTGAATCAGTCCTTAATCGTTCCATTGGCGTCCCTTCTGAGGCGTCTCGCTAAAGCTTTCCCCCCCCCCCCCCGGAATTTTCGAAAGTAGATTCGGGCCAGTTCGGGTAACTTCGGGCGAAAACAGGAGGAGTCGACATCAGGTGCCGCCCTCTGATTTGCGGTTCGCATCGTATTTGGAGTGACGTCACTGACGCACGTTGGGTTTAATCGCGGTCACTTGGTCGTGCCCTCTTAATGAAAGTTCCCCGCCGTTCCGAGTGCCATAATTTCCAGCGGACGAGGCATTTTGAAAAAGCTTCCGTTTCGGGTTTTCCTTTTCTTCTTTCTATTAACGTGGGATTTCCGAGGCGCTATCGGAAAAGATTTCCACCAATATTTCCGTTTCATCGAGTTCTGGAATCGCAGTTTATCAACTTTTTCGTTGCCATTACCTTTCCATCTGGAATATGTTTCAGCAATTTCCCCGACATCCTTTTCTTCCTTTTCTTCCCCTTTTCCTTACCGGAAAAGTAGATTTTTCAATTTCTGAGTAAATTAAATTGTTAGCTTGTTCTTTCCTTTCCATTTCTTTCCTTCCGCGGGACGACTTCGGACTCGGCCCGTTCGCATTTCCCAAAAACCCCCCCGCCCAGGTAGGATCGCCGAAATGGCGCAACCGAAAGCTTCCCCCCGCTGAAAATGGGAATGCGCAAACCTTAAATTACGCACCTCCGTACTCGGCCCCCGCAGCTCGTGATCATTTTCTACATTTATCCAACGTTCGACATCCGATGTAAAAGAAAAAACTTTTATTATTCAGATCAAGTAAAAAGTGGAATTACTTAAGAAACTGTTCCCGAGTAACTTTTCCGCTGGATTTGCTCTGATTTTGGGAATTAATCCGAGTGAGGCCTTTTCGGGAATTATTTTTTCCCTTACCCCTCGTTGAAAAGAAAAAAAAATTGTTTTGGGGGTTTTCTCCCGATGTCCTCCCATCGAGCATGGAAAACCGATTTTCCTTTTCGGAAACTCCTATTGAAATCGATACGCGTCGTGCCATTTTAGCTTCATATCTGTCCGCATTGAGAAGAAAAAAAAAAAAAACAGGGAAAGAGGATGACATTAAGAGAGATCCTGATGGGAATTGTTCCTTGTACATCAGACCCAAAGCCCCGCGGATTTCCTTCTGACATGCGGCAGAAATCCTTTACTGACATTCGAACAAAAGAAACGGCAAAGAAACACTCGACCAAGATTTATCATCGCGCAAAACGCTTCTATCCGAACTTGGGTTTTGTTATTGCATGTGCGTGGAGCGAACCGAAGGGGCAGAATTTTCGCTTCAAATTTCTCCATCCCCGAGGGGGTTCAAAATGCCTGATTTTTCATTTTCTCTAATGCACCGGACATCGTCCCATCTTTTTCCGGCGGACATCGCTCTTAAAACCGAAAAGCGGAGGCTTTTGGAAAAGCGATTTTGCGCGGGGAAAATTCGACGTTGTAAATTTTAACTTTTCCATTCTCCCAACTGCTTGTGGGGAAGTAAATTTCAATTTCTTACATGGAAGTCCTCCCGATCCATCCGAAGCTTTAAAACTTTAATGAGCTTTCTAAAATTGGGGGGGGGGGGGGGAGCAGGCGGGAAGTCCAATATTGGTTTCGGCAAATTGCGTCCTAACACCAGTAATAGCTTATAATGCGTCATATCTTTTCCCGATGACTGGGATTCGGTGCTGCTTAAATTTGATTGTATTTCAAAAAATTTCCGCTTACGAAAAATTTTCATACAACTGGCATCTAAATAACAACAATAAGTTACGTGACATTTCGTTGTCGCAGAATGTTAAATTACTCATTCAACTTAAAGAAGTTAAATAATTTTAATTTTCTGTTTTAATAAAAAAAAGAAGGGAAAACTGAGTTTTATAAGTTCCAAAATGAATAAGTCCCTTCTTTTTCTGTGACTCTGTGCATGCCTGAAGAACTTTTGGTGTAAAACTGAAAAATTTGCCTCGACTTGCCAGCTCTCAATAACCACATTACTTGCAATGTATCGTCGCAAGTATTGTTCAATCAGAATCGAAAAAAAGGTTAAAAAAAAAAAAATATTCAATCATTTATGGAGTTACTGAATAAGCACTTCTGGAGGCAAACCAAATATTTGCCGGGCGATTGTATGGGACAAAAAATAATATGCAGGCCGCGATAATGTGCCTCACATAGTGATGAACCGGAAGATGAAGTTTGAAATGAAATCTCAAAGCCCATTTGCTAAATATTTGCATAAAAAAGAAATACGAATATTTACAATATAGTTGTGAAAATACATATTATCACACTCATATATTATAACTAATATATGATATTTGCGAAAGTGTAATTGCCCAAATATCTACAGTGTTATATATATTAAGAGCAGCTATTTTAGAAAATGGATTTTTCCATCTTTTTCTTTTACTGATTGTTT